>JAJOOS010021528.1:0-35498 GCA_029582725.1 Solanum chiquidenum
TAACTTGACTAATTGAATATAATTGTTAGTTAAAAGTAAAGTCTAAACCATTTTCCTCGTGGGATCGACCCCAACCTACAAGTTGGGTTCTTTACTTGATAACGATCGCTTATGCTTCTGAAAAGAGGTGTAATTTGAGCGTATCATGCATCAACTATAAGTAACAAGTATATCAATCACAAGTATCGAAATGCATCAAATCACAATAGTCAAACTCTTACCTGGACCATTTCCCTTCGACACAATATGACTAACTGGAACCACTTCCCTTCTATTTTATGTCATATCACTAGCCGACACCATTTACATTCGGTTTTATTTAATATCACTTACTGAAACCATTTCCGTTTGTCTTTACATCATATCACTAGCCGGAACCATTTCTCTTCGGCTTTATATCATATCACTAGCCAAAACTATTTCCCTTCGGCTTTATATTATATCACTGACCAAAACTATTTTCCTTTGGCTTTATATCATACCACTTACCTGAACCATTTCCTTTCGACATATTCATCACATGTCTAATCACGATGCACAATAATCAATGCAAATAAGAAATTTCACAACATAAGAAAGAGACAACAACTCAAGCAAATCAAGTCCAGAATAATGCCATCAAAGCATTTCATCAATCAACAAAATAGGGTCCACAAGAAGGCAATACACAAAGCATTATAATCGACAGGTAGCCTTTTTCATTAGTCCCTTTTTTTGTTCATTAATATTAATCAAGTGGAATAATTGAACACATCACCTCATTCTCATTACTCCCCAACACATACAATGAAGGAAAATACACGATTTTACTAATTTTAAAGTTTTAGAAGATCACTTGCCTCAGTTCAATCAAAATGTCAATTTCAAAGCCACAGAATCTATTTCAATCATGTAATCATAATAAGATTCTGAAAGTAACAACACCCAATTCATACATTTTGCAAAATGGGTCAAATCAACCCAAAACCCCAATTTTGAAAATGGGTTTGAATCCAAAAATCTTTACTTGAAAACATTACCCAAGGCATTTTGAACTCGTTGGTGAAAATCATTTCGAAAAAGGATTTAAAATCAGTTCATAATCACCATTTTACTAAGTTCTTGGGTTCTTGAAGAGAAACCCCAATTTATCATTTCAAAACCTTGATGAACACTTATAATCATAAATAATAATGATTAAATGAAGATTCAAGATTAGGAATCATTACCTAAATATTTATTTCAAAACTCTTGTTCAAATAGTCACACCAAAGCTCTCAAAACTCAAAAATGGCTGTTGAAACCCAGATTTTTAGAAATATTATGTCTAGGGGTCCTCTGCGAACGCAGAACCCTATCCATGAATGCGGATTGACAGCTCATAAAAGAGCTCCACAAACGCACCATTAACGCGGTCACCTCTCTGCGATCGCAGAGGAGTTGGCCTCAGCAACACAGAACAGAAAAAAACATCCAACTCAAAAATCATTGAATGGACTTTCAAGATTTGTTTGGAACACCATACTCATAAACCATATATACAACTAGACTATACTCGATGTTCCGAACACAATGGAACCATTGAAATATGAATCTGAGATCTTCTTGACTCGAAACTCATAAAAGTGACACGAAATGAATACAATATTTAAAAAGGCTAAATCAAGGTCGGGACCTCTGAAAATTCAACCAAGACCTCACTTAGAACTAAAATCATCCCCCAAATCCTATGGAACTCTCAAAATTCCGATCAGAGCATCCAAAACTCCCAATGTTGACCAAAGTCAATCCAAAGGCTAAAAATTTCACAAATTTCCAACTTAGGACCTCAAATTCTCAAAAGAATTCTTAATTTAATAATCACAACTCTATTATCCTAATTTCCACATTTCAGAACGGATAGGATTGACGAATTTTCATTCCAACACTTGAACTCCAAAAGACACCGAAATCGCTTTTTAAGAACTTTAGCCTTTTAAATTAAAAAACTTACAAATTTCTCAACTTACCCTCAAAGTTTGAAATCAACTTTCAAAATTCAATCAAAAATGACTCGGGGATCGATATTAGGAGGGGGAAAATGGTAATTTTATGAAAAAAATAAAAATGACCAAATGTGTCATTACACGTATCTTCTAGATTTGAGTTGTGGATAGAAATAGCCATAGTGTGTTGAGACTAGTTGTAGCCATGGTGTGTTGTGACTAGAGGTAGTCGTTGAAGCCTGTCATCTAGAGTTAGGTTGTATTGTGGGCAGTTGGGATATTGTTTAGTTGACTTGTAATAGAGGTATTACAAATGGAAGGGATTAAGGGGTCGTTTGGTAGAGTGTATTAGAAGAAATAATGCATGCATTAACTTTGTATATTAGTAGTATCTTTTTGGTACACTATTTCAACCTATGTATAACTAATGCAAGCATTAGGTATACACTCGATTGTCTGTTGAGGAGTGTACGTGATTAAACACCCAATTGCCCCTCAATAAAAAAATTTACATCTTTTTTACCATATATGTGGAGGGTATCTTTGTAAATATTATTTTATTTTTAAAAAAAAAGTTATGCACTGCGTGTTATTTTTAACTAGTAAAATTACTCGTGCTTCACGCTGGAATTTAATATCATGAAATATATAAAATAATACTTAAAGCCTATCGGTCACTAAAAGTAAAACACTATATTATCTTACATAAAAGATAAATAATGTAAAGGAAAATGAAAATTATTACATCTTATCATTTATCTTTAATAACATAAGCATAAATTAATGACTGTAAAAATACATACCAGGATTTGTAACATAAGCAATGGTGTCACTGAGCCACTTAACGTGAGTGAAGTACACAAATATTTAATTGTGAAGAAGAAGAAGAGGTTCCGAATTTTAGTTGTTTTAAAATGAGAGGAAATCCCTCTATTTATAGACAACAAATGATAGTGTGAACAAATTTTTATTGTGGCCTATCGGAAAGGTTACAACTATTTGGAAAAGTTGCAATCCTTCAGAAAGGTCACAACCTTTAATAAAAGTCACAACTTTTCATAAAAGTTGCAACTCTTCATTAAAGTCGCAACTTTTTATAAAAGTCACAACTTTTCATAAAAGTCGCAACTCTTCGTAAAAGTCGGAACTCTTCATTAAAGTCGCAACTTTTCATAAATGTCACAACTTTTCATGAAAGGGGAAGGCTAATTTTGTAAATAAATAAATTAAAAGTGAATTATGGTTTGTGGTGGTGCCACATAGGCGGGCCTAAGGTTCTCTTTTTATATATATATATATATATGATATATGATACACCAAACCAAATAATGCATATGAAATAATGTAAGCATTACTAATACACACTATTTAGCATTATTCGTATACACCCTACCAAACAACCCCAAGTATTTAATTCCTAGAATGTGAAAAAACTTATATTCTTTTCTTTTAATTTTTCTCTTTCAATCAACACCAATTTCTGATTCATTTTTTGGTGATTCTTCAGAGATCTCTTGAATTTCATGAGCACTATCACTTAATTTTATTTCTGGAGAAGTAATTTTTGTCGTAGCAACAGAATAATGTGATGACTCTAATTCCTGCAGCTTGTTCTTTTTCTTCCTCTTCACTTCTGTGTGCCAATGCTTTATGGCTTGTGTTATGTGTTCTTCCAACAATGCACTTTTGAAATGTGAACCCATCTAGACAAAAGTTAAATTAAACTTTTATATTATTATCAGGTCATGTAATCGATGAAATATCCTTAAGGACAGTATTATATATACATTCTTCAACCTCTTAAAAAAAATTGTTTCAACGTTGGAATAAAAGAAATCATTTCATGTACGTTATGCAACTTAATCAGCGTTGCACGAATAAAATTATCACAAAGTTTCATTATTGTTCCATGTGATAAGGCACAAGTATCCCTCTAGACTATGATTGAAATGTCAGTTTCATACCTTAACTAAACTAAGGTCCAAACATCTCCAACACGCCTCAACTACGTAGAGTCACGCACTGTGCCATGTAAGTCAAAAGGTGTACAAAATTATAAAACAAATGAGTTCAGGGGGTAATAGGACCTTAGTTTAGTTAATACGTGTCTCTCGGATTTCGGTCATAACTTAGGGAGATACTTATGTCTTATCCCTTGTTCCATCGATAAACCTATCAATCAATTAAATTAATTCCTAAATTTTCTAAAAGAAAACTCTTAGTTAACTAAAATAGGTTTGTAAAGTGAATCAAATCATTATGGAAGTATGTTTTAATGGAGTACAAACCTGTGTAACAAGGGCATAGAGAGGCAAAGTAATGTAACTACAAAGTACTTGAACTATCAGCCTGCATGTCCCACATATGTGCAAAGAATTAGGATTTTTTTATTTTTGATCGATAGATCAAATATAATTATGGACGCTCCAATATATAAGAATGTATATGATATGTGAAAAAATATTTTTAATAGTTGTATATAATATTTAATCTATGTGATTATCTATTATGAGATATTACTCTTTTAGAGCAGATTTGATTATATGCTTAAGATAAATTAATCAAGTAGGCTTATTATGCTAGTTTATTCAAATCAGAGGTATAAACAATATTTAGAAAAAGTACATTTAAATTTTATTTGTTCTTTGCAAAAGTATGATCAAACACAACTCTAACTTTAAACATTCTAAATAAAACACATAATATTCAATTTTCTTGATCAAACGCCTACTAGATCACCTAAAGACAGTAACTATATTGTCTCAAATAAATTATAATTCTATTTTGACAAAATGTGATATAACAAATGTTAAGAGAAAATAATTCTGATAAAGAAATTAAGGATGATGGAATTATGACTTACGCCAAAACTACCCTGACAACGATGATCTCCACATGCTCATGATAACAAGAGCTTATTCCAAATTGCCACTGTAATATTTACTTATTAATTCACAAAAAAAAAATTGAAAAAAATGAGTTGTTAATTTAATTTAATTAATAATAAGAATAAGTTATTCTACTTCTTGGCTAATTAAGGTAGAGATTTACCGTCACCCAAATAAAGAAGGCCAGCTCAAATGCATTCTACAATCAAGTCATGGAACACAAAGTAAATAGATATGAGTTAATTGTCAGGGAGAAAAAAGAATAAAAAAATTGATGCTTTATTTCTTATAAGCATAATGTAAAAATAAAATGATAAGTTTAATTTTTATACATTGATAATGGAAAAAATATTTGAACTATCAGATAATTTAAAAAATAACTAATATTTGTTACAACATCAGTGGTGAGATCAATAATTTAGAAAGTACGAAAAGTTATCGATAAAGGTGAAAAATTAGGCCATGAAAAAATGATTTACTTAATTTATTTAAACTTGGACAGATTCATTTATTAGTCAACTCATCTAATTAGCCTAATCCATTTCCGTCCATCTAAATTTGGACTGGTATATATAGTCATAATATTAGATATTTAAAAATTATAAATAACAAACAAAGAAGCCATTTTAATTTAAGTATTTACTTTTTTTTAATTTGTTTCAAAAAGTGTCTCTTTCTACATTTAGTAAGTTTTTTAATTATAACATTGTATCTAACAAGTCTAAGATGACAAAATTTAAAAGGCCTCATATCTTTAATTAAAACCCACAAAATTTATAGTCTTCTTTTATTTTATTTTTAACTTCGTACCTAATAAAACTAAGATAGTACTTAAATTGGTAAAGATTGGGCGAGTTGAGCTATGATCCACTTTTAGCCCATTTCCCTCAAATAATTTTTGACATGTTTATTTATTAACTCAATTTATTTTAATTCGTCTAAATTTAACTCAATCCATCTATTTGACACCTCTAATTACGAGCTATGTGATTAAGCTACATAAAGAAGAGTTGAAGGGAGAAATTGCTTACTATGAAAAGGGCATAATGGAGAAGGGTCAAAACAAATTGAGGTTGATTAAACCAAAATAGACTATCATTAGGTTGCACCAATGGGGATCCTATGATAACACTCTCTTGATTTTCCAATTGAAGGGCCATTTGGGCTACAATTGTCTCCAGCTTAGTCCCAATCACCAACACTGTCTATAAAATCAACCATTAGTAAATTTAATAATTTTTCGCTAAATAGAATTAGCAACGAATAAATTATATCACCAATATCTATTTTTAGTGAAATTAAGAGTAGAATTTTGTATTTCCTTACTATGAGTGGGAGAAATGATACCCAAAGATAGATGTTCCAACCTGTACATATGAATTAATTAAGATAGATTATTTTATTATATATATAAGCTGGAAAATAGAGCAAGTATTAATTATTGATGGGTTAAATATGGAGTAAGTAGTTATGACATACCATGGACGTCAACTAACAAGAAGATGACCACTAATAACCACATGAAAGGACTGTTCAAGTTTTAAAAAAAAAAGAAGAGTAGATGTCAGTGTATATATAGGTAACTAATTATTATTATGCAAGTGGTCTATATAAGATTTTGCACATATTAGTTTGACTAATCGTCATAATTTTTCTAGCAATTGAGTTTTATTGGATACAGTAATTTTAAAATTTTACTTTAGGTCACAATAATTATTTATTCGTCAGTTATCTAGATATAAAAAGAAGAAATTAGTTCACATCTTTAAAAGTTGGAGTGGAAGCTTGTTATTAATTTATTACCTTATGCCAACAACGACTTTGAAATCATCCTCTAAAGATCGTTCAATGTACTTTTGAAAATTCAAGGCGTTGGTTGAAGATAAATGTGCCTGCATATTTTGATTGATGGAGTAAATAAAAAGAAAATAGATACTTAGTGAGACAATATGGTTAATGATTTGATAAAAATTGATCACAATCAAATCCTTTTTAGGACTTTCCGTTATATATGCACGCTGAATTGAATGAATGATCAAGAGTAGTATATCCTATGTAACAATCATTGTGATTTGATAAAATGTTAAGAGAATAGTATTTCTAACATAACCTTTAACAATCTTATATGTCTCACTTAGTTAAATATTTTAAACAATTTTAATTTATCAAAACGACTAATATTTAAAATCGAAGAAGTACAAGGGAATACTGACCGTAATGAAGCCATGGCGTAGTGTAAGATAATCAGTTTTGGCTACTGAATGAAAGAATTGCCGCAGGAAACATTTCTGTCCCATTTGTAAAAATAATGGTATTAAGAGTAAAATAGAAAGAAAAAAAAAAACTATAAATCGTAATCGAATATTAAAACAAAACACTTTAAATCGCAAAAAACACTTTAGATTTGACGGGAATTTTGAAGGGAAAAAAAGGAGTAATCATGAACTCACATTAATTTGGAGGTTCAAACTTGAAGTTTTTATTATTTTCATATAGACCGAAAGATTTTTGTGGTGCAACTTTTACTATTTTTTCATATTATCTATTTTTGGTCTCTAGTACTGTTTTTTACTTTATAGTTTCAAATATTTGATGAGATTTTCCTAATATTATTGGTTAATACTTTTTGTTACAATATTTCTAAAACCTAACCAATAGAGTTTATTAGAATATTGATTGAAAGTAGACAAACTCAAAGGACTAAAAATCTACTCAGAAATATATTTAAGTGACTACTTTGGAGCTTCCCAAACCTAAGGGACCATTTTTGTCATTTTATTGTCCGAATCAGAAATATTAATACTCAAAATTCTTCTCTTTTTGCCTAATAAAATGTCAACAAAATAAATAAATTATACTTACAATCCAAAGCAGAGAAGAAGTGTTTGTAAACTTGTTCATGTGGCGTCGACCAAATGTGGTTTCTCTTGTAAATCTGAATCGATTAGGATCTAATGTATGGTTACATTTGATCATAAATATATCAAAATTAGAATTCAACAATATAAATCAGATATGAATTATATTTAATCAAATCAAGAAGTCAATTTCTATTTTCAAACTTTGAAATACTAATATTTTAGCGAGTTAATATCTTAAAAGTTCATTCAACTTTTACAGTTTATCTAGCAAACTCATAAAACTTTGTCTTGTATCAATAAAATAGAGTTTTTGGCTAAAATCATCATTGAAGTATGATCTAAACCTAAAGTACATCATTGTGTTATATAAGTGAACAAAAAATATCTTTGCACTATCGAAAAAGTTGCAAGATTCATCCTTCTATCTATTTTTTAGAAAAACTCACGCCACCAAAAAAAATGTGTCAAGTCGAATGAATATATGTACACATGGTTAAGCTAGTCAAGTTGGTGATTTTCAATTTTTAGATATTGAGGGTTTAAATCATACTCAGACAAAATATATTAAAATTCTAAATATTCTTTGTAAAAAATATGGCCAAATACAACTCCAATTTCAAAAATTTCATATAAAGTAATTAGTATTATTTAATTTTAACAACAAAACACCTACATAATTTCACTAAATTTCTAGTATTTCTGTATATTGTATAAAATGTGAATTGCATTGTATATATAGTATATACGTACTATATATATTTTTTATTAAAGAAAATCTCTAAATAGTTGCACGTAATATTTTTAAAATTAATTTTTTTACATAATCTTTCTAACCATCGGAACCTACTGTATAAATATTTCAAAACTTATGTATTGTTGCAAGTCAATTTACTTGATGATGCAAAAACAAATAAACTAACAACACACAAAGTTTAAATTATGAGAATAAAATATTCATTTTCTATCCATATCCTTATTCTTTTTAGGTAACTTTGATCTTCTCGCCGTGGCTAAGACATGACCAAATTTTTTTAAAAAAATTGTTATTGGCTCAATCAGTTTCTTAACAAAAATAGACTGAAGGATGATTCTTGTTATTTTTTGGATAGTATAAGGATGTTTTTTGCTCACTTAGATAATATAAGGGTGTACATTAGATTTAAGTCATAGTTGAAGAATGATTTTAGCCAAAAACTCTAATAAAATCACTCAGCTTAAATATAGATATCAATAAAATCACTTAACTAGATTTGTCATTAAAACAAATCTGACATAGCAAAATGAGAATTGCTTCTACTACTGCCTTCTCCATGTTGTTCTATTTCTTATTGATCCATCGTCGTATAGCATTTTCATTGGCTTCTTAGTGAGTTTTCTTTAATTTTATTTATTTTTGGGCTTCATATTACATGGCATAAAAAATATATATATTTTGTTATGACATTTTTTTATTAATAAATTTAGTCGAATGATTTTATTGATATAAATATCTAAGTTGAATGATTTTAATAATATAAAATATAATTTATTGACTTTCATAGATAAATTATTGATGTTCAGTAACCTTTTGAGATATTAACTATATTTTAACTTGAAACTTTAATTTGTTGTGACATTCAACTACTAAGATGGTTCAACTACGATGATTCATAAATGAATTTCGACTCAATGACTTTGTGCAATCTAAACACGTGGGGGGAAAAACATCAACAAGACATTAAGAACAATGAAATGGGATAAAGAATGGATATAAAATAAAACACAATAAACATATATATATATATATCAAAAGTTATACTCTCTCTATCTCAATTAAAATATTTTACTTTTCTACTTGATTGGTTTAAAAATTTGTATTTTTCTATATTTAGCAAGTTTTTTAATTTATAAATATTTTGACTAACCAACCAAATATATAACTTATTCAAAAATTTAAAGTTTTTTTAAAATTTTCGATCTGCCTTATTATAAGCAAGTAGAAGATTCATACCATTGGCTGCCATATATTCTATGGTCTTCGTCTCGTCCTCCCACCTTTTCCATCGTTTCATCTATTAATTAATCAAAAGAATATATATGATAAATAGTTAGCAGTAATTACTTTGTATGATTTAATTTATTTGTCTAATTTTAATTTGACACGAAGTTTGATAAAATAAATAATATTTTAAATTTTATGATTTTAAGAGCATGTTTGACATTGCTGATAAAAACTGTTTATTTCTAGAAGTTTTAAAATGATTTTTTTTAGATGACTTTGAAAAAAAGTAATTTGTGTTTGGCTAATTCATTTGAAAAGTGCTTTTGATAAACAAAATGTGTTTAGCTAATTTTTTTGAAAAAGTGTTTTTGAGAGTCAAGTTACGAAAAAGGGTAACTCTATTTTAAATATCTATTACATAAATTTTAATTAAAATGTAGATATTCAAATTTCTGATCAATATTATACATACATAAATAAATTAATTAAATATTAAGATGATGATTTAAATATAATTAAAAATATCCAGCAAAATAAATTTAAAAATTATTCCACAAATTAAAACACTATATACGAATATTTACCACAAAAATAAATAAAGTTCTTCATATTTTTAATCCTACAAAATATTATTGTTACCTTTATTTCTAAAATTTGTAAAATAAAACTAAAATAATATATAAAATATAAAATAATAATATATAAACATAAAAAAAATATAAAAATATTATATTAAAACAAAAAATATAAAATAATTTTTTTGAATGAAACTTTACCAAACTTATGAGATATGCTAATAAATTAATAAGGGATATATTGATAAATATGTATATATGAAGGAGTATTTTAGTCTTCAAAAAAATAATTTTTTGCTTCTGTTTCTGCTTTTTTTAAGAAACAGAATTTTTTAGCTTCTTCCCCCAACAGAAAAACTGTTTCAACTTCAATTTAAAAGAAGTTTTAAGGATTCGTCAAACATTCAATTTTTCGAAAAAAATATTTTATTTTTCAAAAAACACTTTTAGTCTCCTAACAGTAATGTCAAACAGACTCTAAATTAGATAAAGATATTAGAATATATCAAAATGTTCTTTAAATTTGTGATCTTAAATATATCAGATGAAACTTAGAATTGAATTATCAAAAAAAAAAATTGTTTGAAACAGATTTAAAAGTAAAGTAACATAAATAAATTGATACAGACAGATTTAGTATCAATCAATATTAAAAATTAATTTGGCAGCTGAATTAATCAACTGGTCCAGACAATTTAATGTATCGACCCATTAACTGTAGTCCCAATTCCTAGCTCTTATTATTTTTATTTTTGCTTTTCATATCCCTTATTTTGAGTTTTTTTTAATTGATATACTTTGATTCACAAAAATTTCTTTTTAGAATTGTTCAAAATATTACTAACTCTAATTGTCTAAATTGATTGATTGAGATCGATTTCGCTATCTCTATATTTTCTCATGATCAATCAAAAGTTAAGAAAAACAAAATATATAAGATCAATGCAAATATCAACTTATTAAGAATTTGATCAAGTGTTCAAGAATGTATACCGTGTTGGTAAAATCTAAATCTACTCTGTAACTATCTAATCTTTTTTTTTCTTGTCTCCCCTATGATTACAAAGGAAAGTATGAGTTCCAAAATAAAAATTGAAAATTGCCAATAACTAAAACATTTAATTCTTAGATATTGATTTTTCCAATTAATTGCAAAGTGCAATAACTAAGAACAAATATTCTATATTAATATATGCGAAAAAATTCAAAGTATAAGAGTTAAAACACTTAATTTTAATATGTATAATGAGCATATATCCTTTGAATTTTTTTTAAAATAAAATGTATATATTTAAACATTACACAAAAAAATAGTATAACTAGACATAGCCAATGATTTTATTTTTTTTAAAGTTTGAAAAAATTATAATAATAATAGCAATAATAAAAAAAAAACTATAAATTAGATTCTCTAAATAATAATATTTTCACCTAAACTGAGATGAAGGAGAATTATTTAGAAATAGTGTACCTTGGCTCTTCCTAAAGCCATCGTGACAACACTGTACACAATCTGCATGACTGCTAGCACAAATATGAAGTTGTTTAGCTGATTAATTCCACTTTGTGACATGAAAGAAGTCATCCCCTGGAAAATAATTATCAAATAATTTTTTTTAAAAAAAATAATAAGAAAGAGAACATTTTTATTCATAAATTAAAACAATCAAAACATATACCATCTTTGTTATAATTTATATGTCATCGTTGGTATTAAGTCAATAATCAAATTCTTTAATGTGTCGATTGTGAATTCAGACATGAAAATACTAAATTTTATTATACTACGTAAAACGCATCGTGTAACTCATAAGAATTGATAATCAAAAATACATAAGAGTATATGAAAAATCATGATTTTTTTTGTTTGACTCTCGAAATTTGAAAAGTGTCACATACTCTGGAGCCACAATGATCTTGTGAATTTTCAAGAGATGCCAATTCTCTTCCTTTGATGTTTTTTGTAGAATCCAATTGAACACGATTACAAGGAAGCATGGAGTTTGTTATTCTATTTGGTATGCATATTTTGGATATTGGCCTTTGTATTACAGCTAATAATAGAGATAAAAATCCTAGTTGCATCAACACTGCACATAACAAAACAAATTAAATGGTCAAAGAGTTTTATCAATTTCCATAATACATAAATTTGTGTTTAATCAAGATTTTAAAAAAAAAAATGAAAAAAATTACTATTACCTCTTTAAAAGCTTTTTGAAAAACAACTTAGGTTACTATTAAAAAAAATATTCATTTTCCAACTTAAATGCTTTAGTCAAACACCTTGATAGTTGATACTCCAAATATAAAATAAAGATTTTGTAAAGAAAATATACACTTTTGTCTTTTCAAAAGTATAGCCAAATAGGGTAATAATTTCTATGGAATAAGTAACCTGAAAAATAAGATAGATGACCTATTTCAACAGGTAAAAATATTTGACAAATATTTTTTTTTTATAGATATCATCGAAAAAGTGAAAGACTAAGAAAAAAATTATTTTATCTTGTCCACATTCAAAAAAAAATGCAAAAAATTCTCACTCTCATAAATAGTCAATTTATTCACTTTTTGGAGTAAGTAAATTAAAGAAATGTAAAATTAGAATATGACCTGATTTGAGTTTCTCAACAGCTTCGAACAAAGCGGTCTTCCTATGCTTTTTGAGCCACTTCACCAATAATGTTGCAAATGCAAAGGAACTAATAATTAAATCTCATATACTTTATACAATTTTTAAATAATTTAATCTATGTTAGCTCGAACTTTTAAAAAATATTATTAAATCGTGTGTCAGATATCATCCAAAAGTTATGTGTGTTTAGAGGATTTAACAATATTTTTAAAAGGATACGAGCAATATAAACTAAACTAAAATCTAGTTGCTTACATGAGAAAGAAGATGGATCAAGTGTTCGATGAAAATTCCAAGGAAAATAAAGATGAAGCATACAGTAGCAAGAGCCCAAGTTGGAGTGTTTAAAAGAGTGCGAGAAGGACTGGAATCGGATCCTCCTCCAGCCATAGTTTTTACGAAGCAAATCCTATCTTTGGTTTATTATAGGTTAAAGAGGTTGAATGAATCACAGACGGGAATGAGTAGAAGAGAAAAGATGATATTTGAGATGTTGCAATTATTATCACAAAGATTTTCCCCACAATCTTGTTGAGGGGTCCATCACTTGGTTCGTAGTTTCTTGACTTAGGCTTCTAACTAAGTTTTTATTAATGGTCCTGCCCTAGCTAACCAGTTGCTTGTACAAGTATTGTTCGCTTCCAGAAAGAATTTTAGAATGAGAATCATATGATACGTTGGAAAAAATTTATTTATTCTTGTAGAAAAAATAATACTAGTGGAGGTCTTATTATGGTTTTTTGGACTGGGTTATGAGATGAGATATGACTGTCCCAGATAAAGGTATTTGAAGTAGTTGTTTTGCTGACTTTTAACTTGAATTCCACAATTTGGAGGGAATTGGTTGACTAAAAATAGTATAATATAACACTTCATATAAATGGCTGACTTGCCAAGTATTGAGCATGTACATTCTACTCCTATTCTATTTGTTTGGTAAATTCTACGAGTGATTTTGAACTTCTGATCCTTGCTTAAAAGTTATTGAACAGGGTCAAAATTTCTAGAAAGCCATTATTTTTTGTTTTTGATTGTTTGATTTTGTATGCAAGGATTATAGTGTAAAATTCCTCCAATCTTGCTTACACATGCAAACATAATTTCTCTTCTAGACTAAATTAATGATCATAATAAAGACGAGGGTTGAAAAAAGTGGATCATATACAAATTGGTTTACATATCAAAATCATCTAGATGAGTAAGAAATGGCAGCAGACAATAATTTAATATTTAAGATAGAGCTACCAATGACCACTTGTGATGTAGCTAGCTAACTTATTTATCATCATTCCTGCCGTATGCAAGATTTTTTTAAACAGTATCGATATTTAAAAAGATTTCTGGCTATCTCAAAATCTTGGTTATTCTACAATGTAAAAGTATTTACTTTCGAGTATGCAACTTGTGAACTCATGTACATGATTCATTCGATTTGTCACCTTGTTTCTAAGTGATTTTCATTAATTTATTTGTGTCAAATCTTAACGGTTAAACTGATAACAATCAATAACCGATATGCCAATATCTTAATGATTCTATAACGGTTTAGCATCTCTACAAACCGATAACTAATAAGTCAAACCGATATACTTCAAAACCGAACCGAACTGACCGACACACAGCCCTAGGACTTTAAAGTCTTATGTTTCTTTTTAAAATTAAAGATGATTTCAGTCTTTGAACATGTATATTATTTTAAACCCCAGGTCGTCAATGCTTTTATGTTGTTTCAATCAATAATTTTATATGAGAAACTACTAAAGGGGACGATGAACAAAATTTGTGCAATTTTTTCTTTTAAAAAAATATGGTGCAAGGATTTGAAGCTTGATATAATTAAAATTTAAAGGGTGAACAACGTCGAAAAGTCTAACGATCCTCCCAGTGATTTGATTTAAGTATTAGGACTTTTTTCCCCTTAAATGGCACTTTCCATAGGCATGCATAATACATGTTTTATGACTTGTGAGATGGGTGACACTAGTGGATCCGTGTGTTTCGTATTGGGTAATGTGAATATTTTGGGTAACATAGGCTTGAAAATTGCTATAGGTCTCTAGGGTTATTTGAGTAGTTTGGACGGATACTTAAGTTGAAAACTAGTGATTTTTGGAGATAAAAGAGTTGACCACCATGATGAAGCTTTGCTAAAACTCATAATCTGAATATCTCAAGTTAAAAACAGAATGAGTTTATCAGATCTAGTATGATAGTTGGAGTCTACAGCTCTCCCAAGGTTCCCTAATCAATGATTAAGATTTAACCATAATCTCCCATCATCTCAATGATTAACTATAGGAGTACCCAACAGGAGAAACACAAATTCTAAAATGCTATAGTCTATAAATTACTCAATGTAGTAAGATTTACAGGCTATAGGCCCCTATTCCTTTGCTACTTTACATCCAGCAGTAATTACCAACTGCTGTTGCTAGTATTTTTTAAACCTAGCTAAGCTATCAAAATGTACTATTAGCTTGCCCTATTCAAGCTATCCAAATGTACAATTCACTTGCATCATCAACAAAATGAAAAGAAGAATATGGCCACGCAGGATATGGGAACGGGGGATTCCGAGTCCAGACAATAGAATACAAAAGCTGGAGAGTTGAGTGTTCACCACTCACAACTCCTAAACTTCCAGCACAGGAGTTGAAGGTAGTTTCTCTGTTGGTAGATGCATGTTCATCTCCAAGACACAAAAGATCGATTCAGAGAAGATCTTACAAACAAGATATCATGTGGTTGGATCCTCATTTTTGCAGCAAGTATCATTATTCCTCATATGTGCAATTGGCTCTCTATTCAGTGTCTGAATCATTATTTAGACATCTCCGTCTAACAGAACGACGTTGGCGAGGAAAATTAAATGGACCATCTGATCTTTTCCTACTGCTCGTCATTGATACTCCGTCATTCACACCAACAACCAATGAAGCTGTGCATAAAGTAGCACCATTAAAAATAGGTGCAGATAACTTCAACAGAAGAACAAAGGAGAAGAATACTTGTGACAACATATCTTATCTCACTTATAACATCTATCATCACATTGAGAACTACTTCAAAAAAGTAATAATAGCATGGAAGTTCCGTAATGCTACTCTAGGCGCATGTATGTGCTTATATTAGAGTTCTCAACTTATCATATTATGCATCCAAACATGACTAGTCACAGAAAAAATAATTGTGGTCTATTTACCCTAAATAATATTTGTTGCAATTAGAAGTATTAGTACAGTGTAAATGCATATATAATGTGAATGTTGACATTTCTCAGCTTTCTCTTTCTAATCTCCAACACAATATCTATAAATAGGGACATACCAGAGTCAGCCAATGCGTTCAAGGAAGACTCTTTGGTTTGCAGCGGCTTCCCTGAGTTCAACCCATTTGCAACTGCAGAACCCCCACCAGCGCCAAGCCTAAGTGAAACCCAATCCTCAGTGTGAACGCCAGTTGACACACCTGGCTGATGCACATCAGCCTCAACTGATACATTCAATGGTAGAGGAAGAAATATATGAAGTGATCCCTGAATACCGTCACATAATACGGTATTGTTACCTAACCCATCATTCATTCCAGCATTCGTACGATCAACAGAAGATTCAGGAAGAAGAGTACAAGATCCAATGCCAGTGTCTGCAGCCAACGAGTAGCCATTGGTAGAGCTTGCACAGTTGATAGAACCCTGGTGCATAGCTGAACCAAATAACTGAAAGCTTGGGGCCCCCTGGTTAACAGTAGGCAAAGGCCACATATTCATCACAAATTCGTCATTGTTTGCATTGAACATCCCCAGGCATGAATTCCCATCATTAACAAGTGTCCGGTTGTCATGGCAAGAAGCTGAAATTCCTTTAGGCCTACCCCCAAAAGAGACTACAGGTGCATTGGTATGGTTGTTATTGTAAATGGATGCAGAAGAGATGAATGGCTCATTTTCTTCGTCAGAATCACTTAGGACAATAAGTTCAGCACCTCTAGCTGGTGCTGGGGGGTTCTGGTCATTACGACCATATGCTGGGACAAAATTTGGAGAAATGGTTTCAAGTTCAAACCCATTGGTAGGGAAATCAAAGTTAACGAGACCATCCTGATTAACACTGGGATCTTCACCTTCCTTGCCACTCACAGTGGCACTGCTGCTCATGGGAATGATATCTTGAATATGATTTTCTACGTTCTCTCTTACTCCATCTCCTTGTGGAAATGTCTGCATATCTTCAGGTTTGTTAATTTGCCACAAACCATTTCTATTCTTCTTCAACCCAACTTTAAGTCCACAGCTTTCAGAGCCTCCTTCCTGTATAACATGCTTAAGAATTCCAGGCTTGGGTTTTGACTCTATATCTTGAGATTCAATGAGAGTACCATCAGGTAAGTGCCACCGTCCGAGATCACCAATACTCCTTTGATCACCTTCTGCCTTTGCACGCCAAGAACCATTAGGTTTCACTTCAATTTCCGACACTTCTTCTCCACAAGTTTGCAGCTGCACCAGAAAAGCCAAAAAGAAACACAAAAAAGAATGAGGTTAACATAGTTAGATCACAAGCAAAACTAGCCATACCTGGGAAGTGAATAATAAATAACAAGACTAAGATAGTGTAAAATCACAGGTAATTACTACACATACCTGAGAAGTGATCCGATTGAAATACGGATCTATAATGATATGCTCCAAAGAATAATTCTTGAGACAGATTGGGCATTGCCACTACATCATATCAATAACATTTGTTACTAAATAACAGCAGACACAACAGAGATTTTTATCTAAGCCTGAAAGACACGTAAACCTGGGGCATAGTTACTTGCCTTCCTCGACCTTTGATTCATTTCAACAAAGACGTCAAGATCAAAGCAGCCCATATGTACACAAGGTTTGAACCTTCCGGCAACTTTCATTCTTGAACCACTCATCTGCACATAGATGCACACGAGAAAATCTTAATGCGATTCATGCTGCCTCACAAAGTGGTAAACATGCAAGAAACCATCAAACAAAATAACCAAATCCAATGGAAGCAAATTATACAAATTTAAGATAGGAACAATATCTCTCTTTTTTCCAGATAGAGCTGGACTTTTGAGGCGAGTGAACAATAAATCTCTTTCCCATCCTTTTTTTTTTTTTGGGGGGGGGGGGGATGGATTGAACACTCATGATGTGAGTTATTTCACCCAGACATCGCATGTTGTGTTCTTTTCACGAAGCCAAAGTTCTGGCTGCTGGAGAAACAACAGCATCTATTAACACCCTCTGCTGATTTGTGGTTCATCATCTGACTTGATAAGGTGATGCCTCGAAAACAGAAAATTCAATGCTTTTTTGAAGAAATAGACCCCATTGTTTCTTGTTTCAACAATCAAATGAAAACCTAAATCATACATACTGCTGAAAAAATGTGCATTACAATTGCTCTGACTGCATGTGAGGAAGATTTCTAGGAAAAAGCAATTGCCAACTTTGCAGCTGGACTGTCTACTTTAAACCAAACATAAATAGGAAGAGGGGGAGAGAGAGAGAGCGAGTGGTAAGGATATACCCCATAAAAAGAAAATTATGGGTGATGCAACCATAGCATATAAGCAGCTACGAAGGTGAAGATAGTGAAACTCATCAGGAAAATGCCAAATTTTTAAATAAGTATCAATCACTTTCTTCTTTTGGAAATGAGAGAGAATACATGAAAGAGAAGACTAACACCACAAGGAAAGTGGAGCAGAGATGATGCAATAATTAAACATTAGAACATTGGAAAAGGGCAGTGGAAAAAAAGAAGATTTCAACGTCGGAATTTGCTTACAGGGCATCGAAGATTGACTGTAATAAAATCCGCTACCACTTCGAGGTCACTGTCGCTGTCAGCATTTTCAGTGGCAGTCCCCCCACCAATGCAACGACGAATGCGAGCAAGAGCATCATCAAATGCCTCACCATCTGGCTCTTTAGGGATAATATTGAGAATCTAAAAAGAAAAGAAAATTTTATTCAGACACCGCCATAAAAGGGTTAATACATCAGGACCAGGTGCATGTACATGTCTATTAATAGTCAACCTAGATGTAAAGTGATCAGAAATGTACTATAAGCAGGGGCAATAAAAGTAAAAATAGAAAATAGCTTAAATTTTTTTTAAAAAAAAAAACTCAATTACAACTACATATACCCAAACTCCACATCCCCCAGATGAACTTTGCTCAAGAGATGAATAGAAAGCAGTTGCCTGAGCCTACATCAAGACATGACTGAGAAACAGAAGTTCTCTGACTCGTTTTTGAGAATCTCAGAAATAACAGCAGTTACTGCTCACTAGGGAAGATATAGTGCACAATTCTTAGAAACACATAAAGCAGCTATGGTGCAATACTATAAAAGAGGGAAGATGATGAGACGAAATGATAACATACACAATAAATTGTTCCCAAAAAAATAATCACAAGCTTCTCTGATATACTTAAAATGCAACAGCTTTTGAAACAAATAAGTTACGTGTACCTGTACGAGAGTACGACGCCGCACAAGTCTAACTCCGAAGCAAAAGATACGAGCATCACATCCTGTTAACAAAATTTTGTTCATTCCAGCTCTGGAGCATAGTGTGATCTGTCAAAACAGCAAGACATCAACTTGAGAGGAACATTCAGGAAAACAAAAGCTGCCCTGTATATATGTCAATACAAAAACCAAGAAATGGAAAGTAGCAAGCATGAAATACAACTACAAAGTATAGTCACAGACAGTTTGCCTTAGGCAACCACGAGCAGCACATAAACGTACAACTAATCTGCTCCTCCCAAAAAATAGGAAGATAGAAAGGTATGCATAAATAAAATACTCACTATTGAACCATCATCTCGACCATTTGCACCTAATGATTGTGAGCCAGGTCTATTTATGCAACGTACTGGAACTCCTGTTGGTTCAAATATAACAAAAATTACTTAACTGGCAAAAAATTCCTTAACAAAATTAGAAGTGAAACAGTTTTTATCATGTCTATGGAAATTGCTTTTGGAGAAAATAAACAAGAACAAAGACAGAAAATATATTTAACATGAGAAGGGTACAAATAAAAGTCAAAAACACTGTTTCAAGTTTGCTTGCGCCTGTGAGTTCTACAATTGCGTATTCTATAACAAGGCTGACCAGGCCTTTGCATCGGAGAGAAGAAACATATCTAACACATAATATACAGAATATGTTGCCGGACCCAGAATGAATTACTGGAGAAGGATATATTTTCAGCACTTAATTCTGCATGGGTCAAGATTATATAACTGAAGCAAGACAGAATAAAGCATACCATTGACCTGCAAATCAGCATACTGAGGCCACTGCATCCTAAATTCTACCTTGTCATTGAGAAGCATGCACCAAGCCTGAAATTTAACAAAACAAACACCATGAATACAGAATAGCTACTCAAGGGCAAGTCATTATATTCAACGACAACCTGAACATCGTATTCCTGCTTTGCCAATAACTCCATGTCGTCTCTACTGAGGTGAAATAATTTCTCAATCCTTTGCATTTGGTTTGTGCTGAAAAATTTTAAAATGTTAAAAGTGATTCATAAATGGAATTATAGTTGCATCAACACAATATAACATCAATATGAAAAAGGAAGTATGTTCACAATAGAACAGGCAGTTTAAAAAGGCAGAATCAATTCTTTATAAGGTAAAAAATTATTAATAGAAGTACCAAGAAGGTACAGAAAAGTACAGAAACAAACATCATACAATAAGTTCAAGTTACATAATTCCCAAGAGAATCCGAGGAATCCATATTCTGATCCATATTGTTTAGCAGATTCCTCTCACACCAAAAATAACAGTTTTTGAAGATGCCAGTTCTTGACTCCAGAAATATGGTTCTTCTCTCATTCCAAATGGTCCAGAAAATACACAGGGATAGTCTTCCAAAACTGTTTCTGGATACTTGTAATCTTATGCCCATTCCAGCTTTCCAGTAGACTTCTAACATCTGAAGGCATTACCCAGACTACACGGCACAGATTTAGGAAGAGCTCCCAGCTTTGCTTAGCCACTTTGCAATGAATAAATAGGTGATTGAGTGATTCCAGATCCTCTTCACAAAGATAACATCTATTACTTAGGATGAAACACCCTTCTTCTGCAAATCATATAGGGTTAAGCATGCTCCTCTTCAAATTACAGCATGAAGAGGACAAAGAAGAGTCGTTAAACCCGAGTGATTCCAGATTCTCTTCACAAAGATAACATCTATTACTCAACATGAAACACCCTTCTTCTGCGAATTATATTGGGTTAAGCATGCTACTCTTCAAATTATAGCATGAAGAGGACAAGGAAGAGTTGTTAAACCATGCCCAGAAAGCACATAATAGATCCTTTCAGTGAGTTAATATGTCTACAATAAGTTCTACAGAATACCCCCTTTGCCCCAAAAGAACATCATTATTACTATTTGAGCAATCAACAATTTTTCTTTGACCGTCATTGTCAAATATACTTTAGATGTTTTAACCATAATAAATTATGATAATTGCATTCTTTGCAGATTCGTAAATGTAAATCTGATTTTGAAAAAGCTAAGAATTCAATCCAATTCTACACCAAAAATTAGATGTGCTGTTCCTCATACTCCATACACCCATCATATTTTGTGGTTACAACTTAACGACACACACAAATACATATCACAAACCAGCATAAAGAGTGGGAACGAAGCAAAGGAAGTCATATACTTAAAGTGATAAGACATAAACACCCCCTCAACTTGTCCCGAATTTCAACTACACACCTAAAGTTTGTGGCAGTCCTATGACTCCAGACTGTTCTGAAGTGGAATAATCACACCATCTTTTGCTGCAATGGCATAAAGAGTCCATTCACTCCATTTAGGCGTGTAAAGAGCAAAATCAGGTTAAAATTTTATTATCTACAACATTTCCTTTCATCAAATATATTTTCCCACTGTTTTCTTATTTCTCTCCATTTAAATTAGTGTTATTTCTCCCATTGTCGGTAGCACAAACTTTTGAGAAAAGGAAACAAAGCTTAGTTGTAATAGGTTTTCTGGCGATTACTCTTTTATCTCCTCTGTCCCTATCTCTTTTTATTTTCAAAAACTCCACATAAAACCCCTTTAACACAGATTTGTAACAAAGAAACTTTGACCAGAAAATTTTTCTCCGGCGAGACCTTTTTCTTTCCTTTTTATTCTCTACAACACCCCTCAAAAAACTCCCTTGAATCGGATCTAAAATGATTCTGCAGACTTGGTCAAATGGAAAATCAATTGCCAGAAAACTCTATAGAAGGACCTCCATTCCAGTATGGAAATGGGAAGAATCCTCTTGTGAATGGTGTCTGTGTCCGTGTGGATGGATGTTGGTTATGGCAGTGAAGGAAAAGGTGCAGCTTTGAAGTGAAATAAGAGATGGGTTGCTGGAGTGTGGTGAAGATATTGTGGTGGATATGGCAATGAGCATTTTGCTGGGTGGTTTATTGTGCATGGTTATCACTCATGAATGGGAGTGTATAGGAAGACGAATGGGATGGGGCTTTAGGTATAGAAAATTGGTGGTTGAGATGTTGTGATGTGTCAAGAGTGGAGGGATGAAGATGGTGCCTTGTGCATTTGCATATAGTGCATGGAAAAAATGGGCATTGTTGTGATAGTAAAGGTCTTAAAGAAGAGAAAAAATGGGGAAAATTTTAAATGATAAAATACATGTGTGAGTGCCGTATCTTACAACACTCAACACCAAATCTGGTTGTCCATAGAAAGCAAGTATTTATTCTACTTCGGAGAAGTCTAAGGAGATAATAAGATCCCTGCAAAGTTTAGGTATGTAGTTGAAAATTCGGGACAAGTTGATGGGGTATGTATATGTTATCCCTACATTAAATGCCACAATATGACTTGGATGTAACTAAATGTGATTAAAATTAGTAACATTAAATGCCACAACATGACTTGGATGTAACTGAATGTGATTAAAATTAGTAACTTATTTCTAGATGATGTCAATCTTACATTTTCAGATATTTTTCATGTTTAATTGGTACTTCAGACCTGACATGGTGTAGATACAAATACAAACAGAAGATCTGTCATTTAATAATATACTAACTATGCATACACAAAAGATGCAAGATTAAACTCATTCATGACCCCATTTCAAAGTGCTTTAATCACTCAAATACCAAACCCATCACTGAGAGAGATAAAGATAAGATCGTGTCCTATTATTTCCGTCTTTATGCCTCTCTTTTGCATCAGACAATAGAAGGCAGAAATAGAATAGTACCTGTTATGCTAGAAAAAAACCCCATCCTATCCCATCTGTACGAGGGAAAGAAACAAAATTCTCCTTTCTTAATAACCACCAAAATAGGCATTAAAAACTGTCTACTCTGACTTTGTTGACACAGTTCAAGGCAGTGTAATTAAAAGCCACAAGTTCTCCGATTCAAACAACGAAGCAATACGAAGTGAGCGGTCATCACTTCATGGGCAAAGCCGCATCTTTACACAAGTGTGTGTTCCAAACAATGACGTGGAAAGTGATCACAACAAGACCAGTCAATTCTTTGAATCTCAACTTTGAAAAGCTGGATTAATATTGACATTATTGCAAATCGACATCAGATGATGAGATTAGTTTTTTTAACTGAAATGTTATTACTATAGTACTAAATTCATATATGTATCGAATTGTAAAATGTCCAAAACTATGTGCATGGCTTCTTGCTTTTTGCTTCATGACCTTGTCACCTTTGTTGTGCTTTTGGATTTTTGAAGAAAAAAGACTTGCTTTAAAGAAATTAATAACACAAACAATGTAAACTTAAATCCAAACAAGAAGGAACAGCAGCAGACCTATTCCTAGACATAATAGCTTCACAAGACTAAAAGGATACAAGTAACTCACCTATCTAAAGGTACACTAGTGACAGCCCACTTAGTAGGAAATAAAGGCATTGACACCGTCACCCAGAACCTGCATATAAATAATCCCATTAGTGAAGGTCAAAGCACTGACAATCATGTAAAGAACAAGGCAACACTTGAGTATATATATGCACAGAAATGAAGTGTCAGTTCTGAGTACAATTAACACCACTACGCCAGCTTCTCTTTTAAGATTTTACTCCCACACTGGCAATCACCAGGTTAGCACCCACATCTTCTGTACACCGCTTATCGACATCTAGTAACAGTGATGACTTGACAAAACCAAATTAACTGAAAAGCTCCCTGCTCAAAAAATCCTGAACATCTAAATCCTATGCTTCAGGATATCAGACCTACAACAAGGATATAAATATGAAGTGGCAATAACTAGCTCTGTCACAGATTAATCCGCAGGCTCTTTAAAGCCAAATCCTCCGACCCGTCTCCCACAACTGCAACCACCAAATCCCAAAAAGGAACAAAGGAAGAAAGTATAATTGAATATGCATGACTGTATGGACTATGATGTTTAACGAAGAAGAAAACAGAATGTACTTGCACTGTAACATCCTCTGGTTTAGAAAATCAGATGAAGCTAAGTAAACAAAATAAGTGACAACTTACGGATCTGCGCGACTCAATCTGCAGAATTCACAGTAAAAAGTTTCAGGTAAAGCTGGAAGAGAACCCGCCTCCGTGGGTTTTTCCGGAATGATGACACAGCTCGCATGTTGCCATTTGCGGCATCTTATATTTTCACACTGCATGAAAAATTCCATTTTAGACACAAAATGAAATGTATTGAATAAAAAGAAACAGAAGCTTTAAATACTAGGGATGACACCATATATTGATACATCATCACATACAAGGAACGCATATACCCCTCACTGCAACAGAAATAGAATAATGAACACATAATTTCTGCACAAATCACAGCCATGCAGCAACGAAGAAGATGAAAATATGCCTACACTGAAACCATAATAATGCTCATAGAATATAACAAATGTCAACAATAAAACATCTCAAATCTCATTATTGGTAGAGGCCTATATTAGATGAGAAAAACCTTGTACAAATTGAAGATGTTTGGCATACAAAATTTACTACACATTTTGTTTGAAAGATAATCTGAAGATTAGAGGAGCCTTTCCTCAATCAGGGCAATATACACAGGATACTTCTGCATGTGCAAGTGTATTTTCACAATTAAGGCTGACGAAGGGATCAGCACAGAAGAGAAACCTGAATCATTGTTTCAGCTTGTAGCGAGCTTCCACAGAGACATCGAATCTCCATCTGATAAGTATCTTCAATTTCCTCTTCTAACTTTACATTACTGCTGTCTGAGACAATTTGCGACTTAGATGCTAGGTCAGTTGCCCCATTCACTTGCATTTTTCTGGAAGAAGCAACAAATATTACTATGAAAAAAATTCAAAGAATTCCCGAGTAAAGTCTACAAGGTAAAAAATTATCATGTCTGTTTCATCCAAGTTAACAAAGGCAAAATGAATTACACAGAATCATGTCGCATTGATGCAAATGGAAGTTTGAAATGAAGAAGTAATACAAGCTTATTTCTCGGTAAATCCCTATGAAAGAACCTTCTCTCCTGTTACTAAGTGTACTCAGGATCAGGGCTGTTTTATACCTGTAAATTCCATCAACAAGTTTAGCAACCTCTTCCTTTCCAACACTATTTTTCTTTGCACACATTCCTGAAACTGTTCGAAATCACATAAATATGTTAGCATTAGCTATTCAAAACAGTACAACTAAGACATGGTTTTCTGCACAAGAATGAAAGTCAACAAATACCACAACTAAGAGCAGGATACTAAAAAAGTATAGCAAGCATTTCACATAGAAAACTACACAAAAGGAAGGAGGAACTCTTTACTCTAATTGTGCACTCAAAGGATAACCGAGGCAAACAAAAAGTAACAAAATTAGTATTAGTTGTTTCATAGGCTACACTTAGAAATATGGTTTGGTTTGTTGCACAAATATGAAAGGAATTAAATCCTACATTAAAAGCAGGACATTCGAGTATAATAAAAGTTGAACATAAAATAACAAAACAGAAGGAACTCTCAACCCGAATTGTGTGCACACAGAAAGGGACCCAGCTAAGTAAGAAGCATGATAATCACAATCAATGTAGTATCTATCTCAATCTTTTCTTTTGCACGAGTAAACTCAAAATTCAATGGAAGGATTTGTAGACAAACTTATTTCCTTGTCCCATTTTCCCCTTATGGACATATATTAATTTGTCATTGAGTGCCTCCAAGCATATACTATTTTTCTTTCTTTGATACCGAGAAATCCATCTAGAGTCAACCCTTAGTCTAAGCACAGTCTTCGAAACTCGAAGATTGTGGGCCAACACCTCTACCCTTCTCCACTTCAATACTAGGCTTAGTTCACTTGGAGTAGGACTCGAACTTATAGCCTCAAATCCCTCAACCTTTGTCAAGAGAGCTAAGACCGGGAGCCACCTCCAAGGCATACACTTAGATTCAATTGGTGTTTTTTTCAACCTCTGTAACCTTTTCTCTTCATAATTATTTGTCACAAAACTTTAACAAAGTATTTGTGTTCACTCAGGGTTGATGGGGGTTTTGTAATTGCAAAAACTTTTTTCAAATTGTGGGTAATTCTTATTCATTCATAAAATTTAACCTAAGGAAGTTCTACTGGAAACAACCTCTGTACCTTAAAGGTAGGGGTAGGGTATGCATACCCTACCCTTCCCAGACCCCGTTTTGTGGGATTACACTGGGTCTGTTGTTAAAAGCAAAAAACATTGCTGCTTATGTACATAAAAAATTTAAAGAGCAACCCAATGCACGAAGCATCTGACATTTGTGCAGGGTCCAAGGAAAGGTATAGGTTATTCAGTTATTAAATTTTGAAAGGAAAGGTATAGTTTATTCAGTAATCAAATATCAAAAAGGGAAGTTTGTCATTATTGTAAACTAGAAATCTATCAAAGTAAGCATCTCAGTGAAAATCTTCAGGCAATAAATAAAGTAGCAAAACTTTTATAAGCTTCTTTGGATGCCCATATATATCCGCTCTAGGAAATATTATATATTCTGACATCCTCCCGCATGTGTAATTCGCTTCTAAGTCTTAACAAGGATTAATAACTTATTTTGTTACTTTTTCTTTACTTTCAACATGTCAACTGGTTTTTATTAGAGGACTGGAGTGATTCTACAAGCTAAAAGTGGGCCTAGAGCACTGAGTGTAGATTATATAGGCAAAAGTGTGATAAATGCAAAGTGAGTTGCTCCTAAAATTGAAAGAGAAATGAACCAAGGGCAATTCTAATGAGTTGATAGAAAGGAGTCCAGCGCAGTGTTTCAAAAAAAAGCTCGAGACAAGGCGTGTCAAAAATATTCAGAAGACTTTAAAAGTCTAAAGTGGGTGCAAGTTTTTTGAAGCAAACGCCTAGACTATTGAGGTGGAACCGAATCGCACCTTGCACGTTAATTACATAGCAAAGCCAGTAACACTTCCCAATTTCATTACTGGATCTCCCTAATTGATATTTAGCGCCAATCTAATTCAATAGATTTTGACCATTAGGTTGAAAACATAATTACCAAAAATTCTCCCTGATCTAAAAATATTTTTCAATCTAATTAGAGGAGATAGTTAGGGAGACGGGACAAGTCCTCACAAGCCCGTATAAAAGAGAATAACCTAAGAACACCAGTAAAATCTAGGAAGACATTGTTTGAAGGAAGCAAAGGAGACACCAGAGAACTCTCCCGGAGAAGAGTGAGAGCATTGAGTCACATAGAAGAGGCAAGACGAGAGGATGCTTCTGGAGTCTGGATTTCTAAACACGCTTTCAATGTCTAGATAGAAACACTTTATCACTCTTTAGAATATAACAAAATAGTAACAAAGACAACACAAACCTATATGAAAAAGCTCACAATTGGCAAAATGGAAAAGCTTCACATGTCAAATTCTATTACTTTTATACATTAACATGTATATTTTTAATGTTAAATTTTTAAAATAGTAAACATATGAATGTATTTATCTATAAATGATAAAAGAAAATATTAATTTATATATTTTCAAAATCTTATTTCTAAAAGTAATAAAATTAGAAAATTTGTTAGACTTGCACCCTGGCCTCAAGATTCCCATCTAGTCCCATGATAAGTAAATAATTTGTGTCTTTGCTTTTTAAAGTACTAGTCCACCCACAACAATAGGACAGGTAGAGACTATATACAATTTGAGCTAGAAGGAGAAAGAAACTACATAGGAACAAGTTTCCCAAGTCTTGCCCTGATATTATGTGAAAATCTGAATATCTAATCCAAAATCTTAAGGCAATGAACCGTATAGGTCAAGACCCATTTAAACCCTATATTTGATAATAAAAAAACATTATTATTTCCTAACAATAGAATTATTGAAAAAATTATTTCCATCTCTAAAAGGAAATAATAAAAGTTGAGTCAAATTGAACAGATTGGGTGATGACCCATCATCTTAGCACAAACAAGCTTTGGGCAAGGTTGGGCATTAACTCATCTATTGGTTCAGCCCATCTTGGCCCGCCAAACTTCAGCCCAAACGGCCCATTTATCATCCCTACACTTGGGAGGAGGAGAGTTCCAGACGTACTTAAGTAGATCTCTTGATGTACATGAATGAACTACAGAGACAAAGTTTGACAAGGTCACACTAAAAAAAGTACATAAGAAACAGGAAAGGTTAGCCTTTGGAGGAAGGGCAGTTCTAGATACACTAAAATGAATTTCTTGACATCATAAGTTACTACAAAGACAAAGTTTGACAAGGTCGCCCAAAAAATGAGTGCATATCACTAGTAGGAATGGTATGAAGAATGAAAAAATAGTTGAGAACAAACATAGATAGTAAAACTATATAAAACAATATCTACAAGTAGAATAGGTCTAACAGTTCCCTGGAATTTCTCCAAGCAAGATATGTGGCTTCCTCACCTCGTTCATTTGAAAGAATAGCTAATATGCGATCAACAAGATCCTACATCATGACAAATACGACTGTCAGACACATACCCATGATAATAAAAAATAATTACTAATTCAAAGTTGGGCTACAGTGAAAACCAACTTGTTATACAGAAAGGAAACCTGTGAATCATTAAAGTAAAATAGCCCCAAAAAAATTAAAGAAGCATACTCTCACTCGTACTAAAACTGATAACAAGATTCCAAAAGTAAGCCCTTATTCAAAGGAATAGTAGACAACACCAAAGTCTTACTACACTTTCTTGTCAACAACTGATGAAAAGAACCAACTGAATAAAATGTAATTGAAACCCTAGAGAGATCATGATATAAATAACTTAGAAAGCAAAAAACAAATTGTTGGACTTATACAGAACAATATGGCTATAACCCAACACAGATGTAACAAAGTAAGATACAGGAAACTGTTTGGCACATCAGGAAATATGAGAATGAAATTAAAAAGAAGTCAAGTTCAACATATGAAACCACGAACAATCAAATAAAATGTTCAAACCTGCTTCTTTCCTTGCTTTGAGAGACCAAGTTGAGTAAGCACATCTTTGAGCTCCTTTATTCGAAAATGTGCCAATTTATCCTATAAGAGAAAATTATTTGTGAATTAAAATAGACAGGTGCATCCAGTTCCCTTATACCATATTGTACCCCAGAAGGACATTATATGAGATAATGCCAAGATTAATTTCCTACTTCACGTCGCAGTACTTTTTCATTAGACTATAACAAACTCTGATGACAGAGTACATCAATTACACTACAATGAGGAGACTGTCTTGCTTGAGAAGATGAGATGAGATCAACTATCACAAGACTCCATAGTCCTCGCTCCTCGTAGACGGGAAGAGGTTGGACCAATCACTCTCTTAAAGACTCGTTTGAGGCACACTACAGCCCTGAAAACTCACTTAAAGCCAAATTGTGTGCTTCGCTGGCTTCAGTGGCGCTTCAGTATGGACACTAAGGTGCCAATGCGTGCGCCTCATTACCTATGAGCTCTGTCTATAACAGTGCAACAGCAGACGGTAAATACAGTTGGAAAATTGATACATTAATTATTTTAAAATGTTATGAAGGAACTTTTATTGATTAGGAAAAACCCAAAAGTTAGTTTTTAAAAAAAGAAAAAAAAAACTAGTTTCAAAATCCATAAAACTATTATTTTTTCATCTAAATCAGTATTTTAGAATGGCTTTTAAACTTGATTGACATGATTGCATATATGCTTATTGCCTGGAAATGGTGAGATCGCCGAGGATGTCACACATTGTATTGGAGTGGGGTGGATTAAATGGAGGCTCGCATACGGAGTATTGTGTGAAAAGAATGTACAAAATCCAGTACCAAAGCACCAACGTAGAAGTTGTACGTTTAGGATATTTTGGTCCTTTTGACATATCCTCAATGAGTACACGTATTTGTTCCACAAGTTAGGGATCTTAATTATGGACTGTATATTGCAGTTTTCAGCCAAGGAACTTGGGAGAGAAATTACATTATCCTGATTGGTTTGCAATCTAGTTGTTCAATTTCTATGATTCATGATATGAACTCTTTTATGGAGTAACTTTTTTTTATGGAAACTTGATGTATTAGTTTAGATTTTAGTTTCTTGAATTAATACCTATTGTGTATTTTTTATGGTGAATTCATCGAGATTGTATCTTAACTTACTCAAGAGAGGAATTCAGAGGGAATCGTGTGCTTGAAGTATTTTCACTAGTGGTTCTCCAACAAGCTGTTTATTTTGAGAGAAGAATTGGTTGTAGGAGACTGTTACCAGAGTTGGAGTATTCGAGAGAAGCTTCATTGTTATCTAAAATATGCCGTTTCTAAACACACATAAATTGAATTCTCAATGTGTTTCTGGTATCTTTAAGTTATAGTTATTTGAGAGAAAACTTAGCATATAGGGGACAGAACTAGACAATTATATCTGTGGAAACTAATTAATATTTATGTTCTTAATCAAAAAGCGAAATCTACACTAATCATCTAAAATCAGGTTTCCCGCTTTCTTCCTTCAGTAAATCTCTTTAGTCTTAGCTAAAAACTTTAGATCACTTTAAATATTTGTTTGATGATGTTTGAACAAATTATTCTATTTAAATTGCTTTCAAGTTTCAACTACCAAGAATAAATTGATTTGACAGCTTATTCAGTCCCAAAGTCTCCACTTTTCACGCCCCTTTATTAAGAGATGCACCGTGTTGCAAGGAATCAGCAAGGACCTAATACACGTCCTCGTTGGGGAATAATTTATTTCTTATTATTTAGCAAAAGATGAAATGTACAAGTGAAGATCCATTCCTTTCCTATTCCTAGGTGATTCACTTCTTCTTTCGTTTTAGTCTTCTTTCTTTGAAAATGAGTTCAATTAATTTGTTTCACCCCTAGTTTAAAAGGTTAGGTTCTGTGGGGGTTCAAGCCCTAACTATACTATATCTGACTAGCACAGGCTTTATTTTCAGTGTTGGTGTTCTGCCCTCATCAATCAACTATCATATCAATCTACCAATGTATTATGTATGTCATTCTTGTATTAAAAAACTCACCTTTATAAGGAAAAAAATTACTCTATCTAACTCACACTGATACTATAAAAGAAAGCAACCAATTCAATGACAGTTGATAAACAAAAGGTGATTAAATCAATGCCAGCAGCAGAGCAAGAAAACAAAAATCAATGACATTCAATAAACCCTAATTACCTTGCAGCTAAGCATTTTCACACCCCTGATGATACTCCACTACAGAATGTTGTGGACTTGTGGCCTGATCATAAATTCACCCAGAAACAACACATGAAAACATCAATTCATATCCAAATTATTACCAGAAAAAATCAAAATCCTAAAAATGGAATTCCTTAGCAAGTTTCAAATAAAAAACCGATCAGAAAATGTAAAATTCACAAAAAAAATAAAAAACATCAATTAGAATTGAAGTTTAATAAAAAAATGAGAAAATAAATTACCTTCAGGATGAACCTGAAATCACCTAGGGTTTATCAGCAACTAGCTGCTGCTTCACGGCGATTTAGCTCCTCTTTTTCCCATATATATTTGAGATTACCGACCTTTTGGACTTTAATTCATATAACCTATAATCAGATTACTAACAAATATTACGGACGTATCCTTCATTATCAAATACGGTTTATTTCATGCAAACAAATCCGGGTTTGGATCCTCTCACTTATATGGGACTACACACATATGTCCGGCCCTAAAGCTGTCAATATGGGTTGGCCCACCCCATTTGAGCTAATACATACAGAATTTGAAATTTGATGGGTCAAGTCAGGCTAATCTATATTTGGTGTGGGTAAAAAAATAATCAGTTCAGCCCACAAGTAAATGGGCTACGAATTTTGCCGGGTCAGTCCTCTTTTCTTAAAAGTATATTTTTTATAATTTTTTTATATTGAAGTATAATTTAAAAATATTATCATAAATATCGACAAGACAATATTACATGGCGTTAATGTTACTATTTGTTAATCAAATCTACAAATAAAATTATATTTATAATATTTATTAAATTTGATTTCAAGTAAAAGCATAAATAGCTAAACAGAAATATTAACTTAATTGTTTTTCAATGATTATAATAAAACACAAAACTATGACAATATTCCATAGTTTGTCACGACCCATGGGCAGGGGCAGACCCACGTTGGTTCCAGGGGGTTCACCCGAACCCCCTCGGCAAAAAATTACACTATATATATAAGGTAATTTTCTGTATTTATGTGGATATATATATTTTGAACCCCCTCAGTGACAAGGAGAAAGAGATAGTCCAGCGGCAGGTTTCCTGAAAATTAAGCCCCATGTCGAGGGTTCAAATCCCTGCATTAGCGTTGTTTTTTTTTTTCAGTTTCAGTTTTGTTTTTTTTTTTTTTCAGTTTCAGTTCCGTTTTCACGTTTTTTTTAGTTTTTTATTTTATAAAACATGCTAAAAGTGTGGTTTTAAATCCAAAAAAATTCAAGGGTCCGCCACTAAAACTAAATACTACTACTTTCTTGAAATTTTGTTTTGTTGACTTATATATACACGTTTATACTTTTATTTTTCGAACCCCCTGAACGAAAATCCTAGGTTCGCCACTGCCCATGGGTACCCTCTAGATGTGACAAGGCGTACAAGACCCCGAGAGACCTCATACAAGCCAGTTAGCATATCATAACATGAGATAATAGAAAATGGTGCGGAAATTAAAACATTTTCAAATAACATCAAAGTTTCATAAAACGAAGCGGAAGTCTTTAACACTTGTCTCAAACCATCTAATACTTGAAAGACTTAGGGACACATCACATACAAAGTTCTAAACATAAAATAAAAGACATAAAGGAAAGGTGGTCAAATCCTCGATGCTATGAGGACTCACCAATTCTTCACTTACTTTCTCTACTAAGATCCTAGCCATGAGGATGGAAGTCAATATCGTCGGACCCTACATTTGATAAAAATGTAGGCAAGAGTATGTGTTAGTACAAAAATATACTAAATATGATGGCTAGCATAAATCATCAACATAAGCATAAGATAGGCATTAGTCAACATAAGACATATACTGTAATCATAAGAGACAACAACATAGGTCATAAGCATATTCAATGCACATAAATCAACATAATAAAAGAGGAACATTTCTCAAGTAACGTCGTCTTCTTCTTACTCAATACATAGGTCATCCACCTCTATTCATACATGTCAAGGAAGACAACTCAATTAACAATCCAAGCTAAGCTATCATCATACAAATAATCTCATATCAAAACAGACTTACAATACTTTCTTGAAGTAATCGTGTTTCAACATAACTATGCTACCTTGATTAAGGATTAGTCTCTCATATTCATACTATTCATGGAAGAGTACTTCTTTACTAGTCCAAGACAAATCATTACTCATGAATGGTTACTATTTACCAATTCAAAGCTACCAAGGAAAAGCACTTCAATATGCTAGACCGCGAGAGGCATACAAGACCCCGAGAGGCCTCATACAAGCCACTTAGCATATCATACGGCCTATGTAGTGATTCCCTAGAAAATTTTAAGGAATTTTTATTTTATGTAGTACATATTTTATAAACATAATTTATTTTAAATTTTAATATTTTAAACTTTAAACAGATTTTGAGTTTAGCTTCTTGTTATTTTTAATACTTTATTTTATTTTGTATTTTTAATTAATTTTTATTTGGCCCACGGGCCGGCCCTATACATATTTCTCAAACCCCACAAATCGGCAGACTTATTCAGGCCGGGTTAAAAAGCCATTTTCTTAAATAGGCTTCAAAAATCGTAGCCCAACCATAACAAATCATGGGTTAGGCCAGGCCGGCCCAACGAGCCTAGCCCATATTAACGGCTCTAAATTAGGCCCAATATCTTAGTACTTTTTTTTTTTAATTTGTGTGATATAGGTAGAATTTAGAAAGTTGATTAAATTTTAATATTATTTATATATATTTAAGTTGTTAATTACTTTTTGTTTGAGCAATTTTTTTGTGAAGATGTCCATAATTAATGTATTTTTCGTCATCGATCGTTGATTTTTACTCAAAGTAGTTACAGGATATAAACAAATATTACCGACATTCAAAATAATTAAGCAATAACTAAAGAATATGAATTTCTAAAAGTCAAAGATAAAACGAATTTCATAATTTCAAAAAAATTATACACTAATTAAATTAAAGTAGGACAAAAGAAGTAATTTTAAGAAATAAATAAATTTTCGAAACACGCTGAAGCAGGCACTTCGACGGAGACTTGTCTGCTTGATTTTTTACTCAAAGTAGTTACAAGATAAGCAAATATTACCAACATTCAAAATAATAAAGCAATAACCAAATAATATGAATTTAAAACTAAAAGTCATAGCTAAAACAGATTCCATAATTTCAAAAAAATTATACACTAATTAAATAAGTAGAACAAAAGAAGTAATCTTTTTTTTAAAAAATCTGAAACACGTTGAGGCACGTCGACGGGAACGCATCTGCTTCATCGTGAAGTATTGAATTTAAAACTAAAAGTCATAGCTAAAATGGATTCTATAATTTCAAAAAAATTATACACTAATTAAATTAAAGTAGAAAAAAATAAATAATTTTTTAAAATTATTTTCGAAACATGCTGACGCAGGCGCGTTGATAGAGTCGTGCCTGCTTCAGCGCGAACTGTCAAAGTAGAACAAAAGAAAATAATGTTTAAATTTTTTCTGAAACACGCTGAAGCAGGCACGTCGACAAAGATGTGTCTGCTTCAGCACGTACTGTCTCTTATATAATAAGAGAATACTAGATATTGGAGTCCGTGCCAGCACGGGCCCCATATGTGTCTTTGTCTCAAATTATGTGGTATAAATGAAATTTTGAAAGTTAAATATATAAAAAAAATTGTAATCTATAAATACTTTAAGTTATTAATTATTGTGATTTATAGTATTTTTATATAATTTCGGGAAAATGCATAAGTACCCCCCCAGCCTATGCCCGAAATCCCTGAGACACACCTAACCTTTACTAAGGTCCTATTACCCCCCCCCCCGAACTTAT
>JAJOOS010021529.1:0-15913 GCA_029582725.1 Solanum chiquidenum
TACTCTTCAAATGTAACTTAATTTATGTCCAAATGTCTATTAATACTACTTCATAATTTTTTAATCTCTTTTTTTTTTAATAAAAAAAGTATGGTTTTCAAATTTAACTACTACTCTTCAAATGTAACTTAATTTATGTCCAAATGTCTATTAATACTACTTCATAATTTTTTAATCTCTTTTTTTTTTAATAAAAAAAGTATGGTTTTCAAATTTAACTACTACTCTTCAAATGTAACTTAATTTATGTCCAAATGTCTATTAATACTACTTCATAATTTTTTAATCTCTTTTTTTTTTAATAAAAAAAGTATGGTTTTCAAATTTAACTACTACTCTTCAAATGTAACTTAATTTATGTCCAAATGTCTATTAATACTACTTCATAATTTTTTAATCTCTTTTTTTTTTAATAAAAAAAGTATGGTTTTCAAATTTAACTACTACTCTTCAAATGTAACTTAATTTATGTCCAAATGTCTATTAATACTACTTCATAATTTTTTAATATCTTTTTTTTTTAATAAAAAAAGTATGGTTTTCAAATTTAACTACTACTCTTCAAATGTAACTTAATTTATGTCCAAATGTCTATTAATACTACTTCATAATTTTTTAATAGCCAATACAGAAATATACAAATTTAATATCAGACAAAAATGGACTTTATTAAATTAGACAATTCCAATTCATAACATAACAAATTACTACACAATATTCTTCTATCATATAATATCTTTGTATTATTAACTACTAAAACAATCCATACATTATAATTGTTTGTCAGTATAAACCAAACATCCCTTAGTGAACAGTTTTAGTAGTTAGTATACTAAACTATTAAAAAACAATGGTAGTTGTGTGGGGTTGATTGACTAGACAAAGGTGAAAAATTGTATCTTTATGCTGAGTGCGCGTCTTCTTTGGAGTTTCGAGATTAGTATTATTATGTGTTGACTCTTGACAAAATTGAGCTCTCTCGTATTCAAGAAAATCTTCCACGCCTGCTTCTACAACATAATTATCATATATTCATACGATTATTGTTTCTGTGGTTCGTCAAAGGGGTAAAGATTGTAGCTTTAATTAATGTTTTGGTTATCATAATTGCGAAAATGAGGATGGTTTTCCAGTCTTGACGAGAAAGAATTGGGTATTATTTTGTTTGGGTAGAAAAGAAAGAAAGTTCCTTTTTTGACCATTTCTCCTTGTGTAGAATTGGGAAAAGTATTCGCTTTTGCTGGGAATTTGATGAGGTTTTTGAAAGTGGACTTCAGTTTTTTGTTGCTGGAACTGTAAAGAAACAATTGGAACTGTACAGAATTTGAGTTTTCATCTTAAGCAGAGAGGGGTTCTTTGTTACTCTCCCCTAGGTATGGATACTCTGCATCTTACCTATTTGTTTAGGTTTTGGTGCTATCAGCTATGGATACCAAAAGAAATTCTGAATTGCTTGTTAAGTAAAGTTTGTTCTCTTTGGCTTTTTAATGCCAACTTTTTTATTTCTTGAGTTAGTCTGTGAAAAGGGCTGTGAATGAAAACAGATGTGGTTATGCATCTGTGGATGTGTCTGTTTTTGTGTTTCTTGATTATTTTGAAAGTTGAGAGAGAGGAGAAATTGAGTATTCGTGCGGATTTAAACCTTTATAGCCTGAGATGTAATGGTTTTATTAGTAGAATTTTCATTCTTTATGGATTTGTGTATAGATTTTTCTCACCTTTAACTGAACATGATACATGGTGCTCAACCATCATGTTGTTGTATGACAGATCTGTTTTTTGAATTGTGTGACTGACTGTTCTTGTGTTTACTTAATTAGGCTATGTCATGTGTGGGCCTGATTCTTTTTATGAGCCAAACCCGTGGAAATAGTTTTTTGCTCTTTGGGTGGCCGTGAGATTTAAACCCAAGAACTCTTGCTAGCTCTGATACCTTTTTGAATTGTGTGACTGTTTCATCTAAATGCTTTAGAGAGAGCACCACTTTTGATTGCGTGATTATATAGGTTGTTCATCAGAAACTTAAACACAAAGCTCTTGCTGTCAATTTATGCTAATGAAGCCATGAATCCTGATATAGAATCATTGCCTGGTTGTATGCCTAAATAATTTTTTTTCTTGGAAACATTTCTATTTCTGTTGAATTTGTCCTTCGTTTATATGGATTTTCATGTCTTGTTTTCTTCTCTGTTATATTCTGACTGGTTGATACTAGTATTTATTACTCAAAATTACAAAGTAAGTTTTCTGCTCTTATTTAGCAGAATTTCCTTATGGGGAGTGATGCTGCTTCAGTTGCTGGGATACCATCTCCTCGTGACATTAAGGTATATAAATCTGTGCTCTTCCATCTGTTCTCTTCTTTAGCTCCTGATATTATCGCCACACTTTGTTTAATTAAGGCAATTTACTCTCAAGTCATTCTTCTAATCACAAATGAGATGTGTCAAAAATTCCGGATCTCACCCATCTCTAGAGCAACACTTCTCTTAATCTTGGTGCCTTCACATTAAGGAGGAGTAATAGTCACTAGTCCTTTTGCCGTATAAAAAGAGAATGGAAAAGATGTTTTCTGGTAATGGAGTTTTGCATGAGTCAGCTCTAGCTCCTGATGAACTATAAAAGAGTTATTTAACTCTTGGAATGAATCTTCAGTGAGGATGCTATAATTCAAATCTAAAATTTAAAGTGGTTACCTCATTTGCAGCATTATTCTGATTTAAATTTTGTCCTTGCGAGGTTGCAGAATGCTCAGTTTTGTTCATGGATTATGTACCTGTCAAATTTCATGGTTTCCTTGTCATTATCGAGTCCTATTGTGCTATTTATTTTTAGCCATACAATCCTTTCTATGACTAAATATATCCTCTATTGGATGATGATTACAGGTGCATCGTCTAATGTGCATGGAACTAATTAAATTTGTAACTGGAGTTGCAATGTTACTTCCAGCAATTGAAGATGCCCGTCCTGGATCCAACCCTGGAATACAGGTACTTTGCCAGTTAACCAGAGGACTTGACAAAGCCAAGGACATTCTTCAGCATTGTAGTGAATCCAGTAAACTATACTTGGTATGCATCTTTACTCAATCCTACAGAACTAGTTCTGTCTATTTGTTTAATTAAATACATATCCCATTAACAGAAGATTCCTTGCTTCAGAAATTAGTTGAAAAGAGTGTATAATATTTGGCTAGTGGCTGGCATTTCATTGATCGTCAACATCTGTAGGTTTTCCAGTGTATTTTTTTTTATTACATTTCTATATATCATAGGAAGGGAGGGAAGATCCAAAGAGTTTCAACTACTAGCACACTTGAAGGTCATGCAATTAAGTGTAAAAATGTAAATGCTGCAAGTGCAATCCTTCTTTATGTTATAAATCTACCTGTTCGGATAATTAATGTGTTCATTCATATAACGGAAAATTAGTCTTAATAAAAATTAGCACCATATTTTCAGGCACTAACTGGAAATGTTATACTTTCAAGATGCAACAAATCAAAAAAATTGCTTGAGCAAAGCTTGAGCTGTGTGCAGAATATGGTTCCTGTAATGTTGGCTACACAGGTGAGTCAGAAAATTTCCTTTTTCGAGATTTATCTGTGTTTATTTGCTTTCTTTTTCTGTCCATCTTGATGGCAAAGACATTGTTGGTGTGTCCTGATTATTAATTCTACATCCAAGCCAGAGTGCATGCTGTTTTAATCGAAAATAACTTTGCTGTGTTAAACTAAATGACGATTACATTAGGCTATCCATTTACTGTTTCCAGAGCTTTTTGTTTTTTTTGATCCTGCGAGCTCGTCCAATTTATTTCCTTCATATTTATTTTCAAAGCTTTTCTTTTCAATGAAAGAGAAGAAGAAGGATCACTCTTAAACTGTGGATTCTTTTTTTCTTTCTTTCCCTTTCTCTACCTGGTTGGTTTCTGTTTCTGTTCGATGGCTCTGGCAGTGCACTTCAATGACATTATTGGCTGCAGATATCGCAACTGGTTGCTGACCTGGGGGCTGGGATATTCATCTTGGACCCATCTGAAGAGGAGGCAAGGAAGGTATTGAGCAAGCTACTTCATCATTATACGTCTACAACTCATTCAGGGGAAGAACATGTCTTTGAGGCTATTCAAATTGCTATGCGGAGCCTGCGTATCACATCTCCAAAAGATCTTTTGATAGAGAAAAGATCCATCAAAAAACAACTGGAGAAAATTGGGGAGGGTGATCCACCAAAAAGGAAAATCTTATTGATCTTTCTGAGTCTTCTCAACAAAAATGGCAAATCTATCGTGGCAGAGCACACAGAGAATGGATCTCTGCAGCATGAGGACTCCCTTGAATATGAAGTGGAATCTCGTCTTAAATGTAATCATAATGATGCTCAAAGAGATATCTTCAACGGCTCTCGACTTCCGGATGAGTTCAAATGTCCTTTATCATCAAGACTAATGTATGATCCTGTTGTCATTGCTTCTGGACAAACATATGAAAGATTTTGGATTGAAAAATGGTTTGCTCAAGGTAATGATACATGTCCAAAAACTAAAAGGAAATTGGTCCATTTGTCGTCAACCCCAAATAACTCAATGAAGGACCTTATATCAAGGTGGACTGCAGCACATGGGGTCAGCGTTGTTGATCCCAGTGTACAAGCAACAGTAGGTCACTCATGGGAATCATCTTCCACTTCAATTGCTAGCTTGAGCAGTTCAATGATGGATCTATCTATAAATATAGACTTCAGCAATTTGTCACTGGGAACTTCAGATGCTAGTTTTGCATCACATGCTTCGCATTCTAAGATTTCAAATGACTTCCATAAAGGTCAATCTCGTGAAAGCATACATGAAATGGAACTGGAGCGTTTAACGAGGCTCAGTTCACTTTCTTGGGAGTCTCAATGCAACTTGGTTGGAAATATCAGAAGCATGTTGACACAGAACGGTGAAGCTAGCAATTGGATGTCATCGGACAATTTTATTCAAAAACTTTTCAGATTCTTGAAAGATGCACATAAATGTGATGATCAGGATGCTCAATTATTGGGATGTCAGTCATTATTAGCAGTTCTAGACGAATGCGGGTAAACCTGCTCTCTCTCTCTCTCTCTCAGTGTCTGATTCTTTATCGTAGATCGAGTCCCCCACCTAAGCGGATTAGTAAAAGGGTAACTGCTCAAAGAACCTCTGTGGCAACAAATTATTCTAACAAAGTCTCTGGTGAGAAATCCATGCAACAAAATTTTGAAATCCCTTTCAAGTAGTTACTTTTTCTGATGAAATGTGAACATGTCTGCCTTCTTCCTCTTAGGAAGAATTTATTTTTTTTACTCAAAACCCAATTTGAATTTCAATTTATTATCTTGATACCCTCGGTGTTTAATGCTTCTGGGCCTTTTTGAAATACTAGAAAGTGAGGTCTTCTATCTTATTCTGCTTCCACATACTGATCCTTGTATGGTTCCTTCGTCTCAGAAGCAGTTTGCCATACTTGAACGATGACGCATTTGCTCTTTTGACCTCATTGCTTGGTTCGGAGGTTTCTAAGGAAGCTATTGCTATATTCGAAGTGTTGTCCCGCCACCAAAACTGTCACCATAAAATTACCATGTCTGGTGCACTACCTATTCTCCTGGAGATTCTTGATGCCCACAGTAGAGAATTGCAGGAACCAGCCATCAAAATATTATGTAACTTGTCAGGAAGTAGCAAAATTGGTTCCTTGATTGAACCTTCAGAGTTGGTTCCTAAATTGGTTCCTTTTCTTGAGGATACAGCACTCGCAAGAAATTGTGTCATCATTTTGCATAATTTGTGCAACAAAGAAGATGCGAGAATTGCTATAGCTGAAACTGATGGATGCATTGCAGCAGTTGTGAAACTGCTTGAACGTGACAATCGCAAGGACCAGGAACATGCTGTGGATTTTCTTCTTTCTTTATGCCTACAACGGGTTCAATATTGTCAACTGGTAATGGATGAAGGTGTCATCCCTGAACTTGTCTCTGTATCTATTAATGGAAACAACAAAGCAAAGGCAATGGCTTTGGAGTTGTTGAGACTGCTGAAGGGAGAATTTAGTGATACTGGAGAATCTTACGAACCGGAAGTCTACATTCCTAAACCCCCTACCACTGACTTTACTCAACCGAAATCTCGTTCCCAAGGAACAGGAATTTTTGGCAAATTTTTCTCGAAACGTAGTTCGCCTACTGCCAAAAGGATAAGTAGAAAGTAATGCGGTTTGAAGATAGTATGATACATTTTTGCATGGTAGGATGTGTATAATTTCACTGGTTTATCTAATTTTTGTTAGGGAGAGGCAGAGACAGTAAGGATTTATATTGTTATAGCTGCTTGGGATAGAAGGTGTAATTATTGTTGTTGTATCTAATTTTTTGTTTGTATTTAATTGATTCAACATTTCACAGGACAACATATTCAGGTGTATAGAGTATTTTGTATGTACAAATATGATAACTTTTCAAAGAGATGTTCATTTTTTTATCAAAAAGTTGGGAGTTGTTAGGACACAAGATAAATGAATATCCATCTGTGTCCCTCTAGTTTCCTTATCTTGTCAAGTTTTAACAATTACTCTGTTTCTTCCTTAAGTTACTTATTATTGTATATTGTTTCATGGACTTATGTCTTATGGTATAGCCTATTTTGGGAAAGATTGAAACAAAATGCATTATGGTCATTTTTCGACTTGGACTTTGTTTATTACTTAGACCTGGACACCATCATTATTAATACATATCACACTGATTGTGTTTAAATCTTAGTAGCTCAATTGACTGATCACTTGAATTTTCATCTTATTGATGAGAGTTTTATTTCCTACCCCGTAATCTTTTCTCCAAAAAATAGATAGGAACATATGTTTTCCGCCATTCTACTTTTCTCTTCTTTTTTCCAACTCCAACTTTGACATTATAAAATGTATGTGTCTAGATTTCTATTCTGTTCAATTTTGACGAGCGAGTTAGTTCTGGAAATTGACTAATAATAATTGGGGATTTCTTGGTGTGCTATACTTGTTTGTATTTAGTCCTCTTTTTGTTTTGGGTCTATCTTATTTTAAAAAGTAAACTTAATGCCTGGGAAGGCTTTTCTACTAATGGCGAGGAAATTTCTCTTTTTTGTTTATTCCCTTCTCAAATCTCAATACATACATAATTCAAACACAACATGTGAAATTTGCTTGTTTTTATTTGTTTTGTTGGACAAAGAAATATTTATTTCAAAAAAGCTTTTTGACCTTAAAAAACAGTTTTATGGTACTTTAATATGAGGATATATATAAGAAAAATCATGTATAAAAAGACATTTTGTTTTCACCAAGCTTTTTGTCATAGGTTCTGGATCTAAAATGTTGTTACTCAAACAAGATGACCACAATATATTTACATGCACTTAAGACATAAAATTGCAGATTTAAATGGCCATAATAGCTAGACTGGTAAATTGCGTAAGTTGTCCTCTCCCTTGACATAGTAACTTTCACGTGATTCAAGAAGTTAAGTAGTAATTATATACTATATAATATATATTTGCTGCTGTAATATGTCTATTGTCAAAGAACTTCGAGATGTTCAAAAAAAGAAAAATGACTTTGAGATCATCGATAACGTGTTTAAGAATTGCCAAATATTATTATTATTATTTATAAAGAGCTTTGGGACAGACAAAGTCACCCAACTCTCTATGTATATCTAGCTCGAAGTGGTCCAAAACATCAGAGCTTCAACCAGATACCAATTCAACACAAACAATCTGAAATTTCGAAGGTCCAAGGGATTATTACACTTCCAACAAGAAACAGCTAGGGAAACTTAGTTAAACGAGACATTTGACGTATAGTTTCCACAACCTAGGGAAAACTTGTAAACTAGGAAAACAATTTGATCGAATGGTAGGAACAAGATAATTGATAATGATGATGACCAAGACTCGTCATTGAACTAATGAAAAACTGGTGTCTTTCAGAGTACAAATGTACCTTTGAAGAATCAGAAAATGACGCAAGGTAGCAACTCAAGGGTCTAGACTGAGAACTTATGCTCATGAAAAAACATTGGAAGGGGATTGTATGGATCATAATCACTTCTGCGCATGAAAGTGGCTCTATAGATCAACGAAAATTTACTCAATTTACGTGGCAAAAAGCTGAATTAACAAATTTAAAAGATTAAGGATAATATTAGTACAAAGAAACAGTAAACATGAGAATGCTATTGGAGAAACTGGCACAGGGCACAACGAATATTCTCATTTATACAAAGGGCCGTGCGTTGAGAACTTTCTCAGGGATTCTACATGAATTTGGAGCATTACGAAGCAACCAAAGAGAAGAGAGGGAGCTTATCTTGATTTGCAATCTGCATGAAATCATTCACAGGCTGGTTTCGTGTCAAAGCTGCTCAAGCAGATTGCAAAAGCTTGGAAAGCAGAAAGTGGATAGCGGTAGTCCATGGTGAAGATGTCTTTTCCAATTTTTCCAAACTGTAAAATTACTTTTTCTTGTTCTGCGACTGGTATATTGTGAGATGGATCAACTGCTGCCACTAGCTGAAAATTTTTCACAGAAGCCACTGTAACACGACCTTTAAAATTTAAGCACCAGCACTGCAATTGTTCATGCCACCTAGGAGCCTTGTTTTTTAGCACAAGCAGCTCTTGAGAAGTCGCCGTCACTGCTGACCTTGAAATGCCAGAGGAGCTGATATCCATGGCTGACTCCTTTGCTATTGCGAGTGGTCCAGAAAATGACTTCTCATCAAAAGATTGTGGGAATGATTTAGGTGTTGGAGCACTGCCACCCTCCTGGATTGAAGACAAGGGGATAGAGTGCATGGCAGAATGCATTCTCCTAGGTCCTCTTGTACGAAGAACATTGAGTTCATACGAAATGGTAGCTACTCTATAGTTGCACGCAGGTACTCTTGGAGAAACTTGTTTTGCGTGAAATCTCCGACTGAGACGACTAGGTTGTTGGATGGCTGCATCACTTGGAGGTTGGCAATCATGTATGGAGAACTTGGTCCCAAGAAAGTTAGATCTGGTCAAATTGTTTTCAAACATTATTAAAATGGAAAGTAGAAGCTTTTCTTTGCCTCCTGCTAATTTAAATATAATTGGAAATTTGATTGCACTTGCCTCAGTTTACCGGCATACATATTGCTAGCTCGAGAAAAATCATCTGCAACAAATGATATCACAAAGTCTGTGCTTGTCGCCCTTCTGATTTTTTTGGCAGACAACAATAGTTTATCCCTCTCATCCTCAGCTGTCGTGAAGTAAAATATCAGTTATGCATCTTTCATTGACTTGGAAGAATTTCCGATGAAAAAGATAGACCACAAACATCAGGAGAAGGTATAAAAGGTTCTGAATTTCCGATCTGGTGTACTAACTTGAATGTAAGATAAAACACATTAACCTAAGTGCAAGTTTCCCATTAAAGTAGGATCTTAAAATCTTTACAGGACATACAGGATAGGCAGACGATATTACTTACATGGAGTCATGCCAAAGTAGAGACGATAAACTGAATTAGCTCTGTCCCGTTTAATAAAGCACTGAATTGGGGATTCACGGGGACCCGGCTGGTTTAAAAATATGGAAACGAAAAAGATATCTCTTAATATCAATCAACATCAGCAATAGAAAAATAAGGAAAGTGAAATAGATTAAAGAGATTACCTGTTTCAGTGAAATGGGAAAGGTAAGCCTACCACATTCCTCAGGAGTCTTAACAATCTCCTTGGTAATTTCCCTCCATGATTTGCAAACAGATGCACAAAAGAGAAGGGCGGATCGAGCAGGCCATGATGCCTCACTCTCTTCAACCCTGCGGATGATATCCAAAAGAAGTTCGGGTGGTAAATTTGCCCATTGTCCTTGTTCAATTGGATCAGAAAGGGGTACATCAGGGACTATATGTGACCGGGTTCTGTTGCTCCAATGCTTTCTTTCTGTTCCCCTCCTTGATATATTCCCTATACCATCTTTCATCTCCCTCAGCTCACGAACAATGCTCTTCAAAGACATTTCTATCAATCACATCAACTACACCTTTCCTTCAAATGGAAGAGTAAATCAATTACAACAATCAAAGAACATTCCAACATTTTCACCTTCAAACCATAACATTAATCAATTCAAAATACGTCTTTTAAGACAAACTAGAAATGTTTTCATCAAAATCAATAGCTTTTGTGAGGGAGAAAAAAAAAAGATCTACAAGAATGTCAGAACAGGTGCTTTATGTCATTTCAAGCCTATCCAAAGTTTCAAAGCACTCAAATTCGGAATTCTGAGATCCCGCAACAATTTTTTTTAAAAAAAAGAGAAATTCAAAATGCGAGTTTCTTTACAAAAGCAAAAAAAAAATACCCAGGAATAAAAAAGCGAAAAAAATTCAAAATGTGCGATCTTGTAGCATTTCTATACTATCTCCGACGAAAAACCAAAAGCAGAGCCGACATGCAGCTAGGAAGAGAAGAAGAGATTAAGAATATGAAATACATCCAGAGAACAGAAATGCATCAAAACACATAAAAGGGTAGGAGAAAACCTAAAAAATACGAGTTACAAAGAAGATGATATCGTTGAAAGCAAGCTGCGGGATGCAGAGATCGAAGAAGGAAAAAACGCGGCGAATGAGGTGGAGGTCCTCACTTATCAGGTGGAACCCTGGATCGGCAACGCTTTAGACTTTATGTCATGTCGCCGGAAACACCAGTGGCACCACCACCGAAAAACCGCCGTTAATTCCGCCAACAAATTGAAGGAAAAAAATTCACGAGCAAGGAAGACGAAAGGGGCTCTTTGTGTGCGTATCTATCAAAGTTTTCCCACACCCAGATGTGTCAAAATAACAAAAATGGTCCCTCATATTTGACGGTATTTATAAAATAATATCTTAAAAGTATTCACTAAACATTTCGGTGCTCAAATTTCTCAAGGCAATGCTCTATATTTTACTCAAATATAGTAGAAACTATAATAAAAAAAAAAATACTCCCTCCATTTTAAATTAATTGAATTATTTAGGTGTTTTATATTCTTTGAAAAAAAAAATTAAGACATAAATTAAATATAATTTTCTATTTTTACCTTTATTAATTATTATCAAATTTATGATTAAAATAACTAAACATTAATTAATAACTAATTTCAATACTAACTAATGAAGGGTAAAATTGGAAGAACCTTATAATATAATCTTGAAATTGAACAATTAAGTTAATTTAAAAAATTAAAAATGTTTCAACAATTCAATTAATTTGAAATGGAGGGAGTATATCTCTAAATCAAATTTAATGTAGAGTAGATGTAGTGTTAGCGTATAATTGGAAAAAACTTACTAATTGTTTTCTTTGAATTTCTAACATCACACTTATCTTAAGATAATTTTTTTAAAATTAAAATGTCACTTATTTTAAAACGAAAAAATACAAAACTATGCTCTAAATAAACATAAAGCATGCACCTCATAGATTGATAAATCTATACTCGTATTAGCAAGTGCGCGATTTTAGTTAGGTTAAAAATGGTTTTAAATACTTCTAAAAATGAACCGAAAAATTAGATAGCCGTTAAATATTCAAACATACGTTTCGGAGTGTTTTAATTATTTATTTTATTATTAATAATAATAATTTTATTCACTGAATGGTTATTTAATTTAAGTGTTATTAATTCATAATTAAAATATTTGTAATTTTTAAGAATATTTATTGTTAAAGATTAATAATAAAATAACAATTAATTATATTTTAAAATAATAAATAATATAAAATAAATTATTTTAAAAAAACATATATATACCTTTTAACTTAACCTTATTTCACATTTATATTCTTCAACTTTAAATATGCACAAATAGACGCATAAAGTTATTAAAATATATAGACATATGACTTATGAGTCATATATAATATCATATAAGATGTAAATTATCATTAGAATTTCACATAACCAATTTTTTTTAAAAAAAAATACATTTTAAAAATTACGATTAAAAGTTTGAGACGAAAGAATTGTATTATTGAGTGTCACGAGGATGGTAGGATGGTTTGGTGTGCTTTTTCATCACTTTTTAGGGACGCGTGTGAGTGTGTCATTACCTTGTTCAAATGTCCCTCTCCACCATATGCTTCCCAAGCACGTACTGATGGTGACACAAATCTAATTTCTCAGAAATTCATTTTTTTTGGCAATTTATAAAATGAATAAAAAAATAAAATATGTTTGATTTATTATGTGAACAAATATAAACCTCTTATATATAAAAAAAAAATAGCAAAACTTATTTAAAAAATCAAATTCTTTCCCAATCTTCTCACTCATTCTAACTATTGGAGGAGCGTTATATTAACTTATTGAGAAATTTAAGATGGAGATAAATAAAATTTCAGATAAATATTCTCGTTATTAGGGCTATTAAATATATTTTTTCTCAACTAAAAAATATATATTTAAAAGAATACAGTATATGAACCAATTTAGTACTTATTATATTCTAAATCACCAAATTCAGAGCATTTTCTTTTTCTATTTGTAGGAGCATCGATCTATTATTGAAAAGCAACATCCATTCATGAGCAGTAAAAAGATTATAAACTCTTAGCTGAAAATGATTAAATGGACTCAATAAACAGTGTGACTATACATATCGCTCTCATTTTCCTATTTTTTTTATTTTTCATTCAATGTCCGATATTTCTATTATGGTCAAACTAAATTTAGATTCGAATATTACATGACTCATTTTAGTGGGTGTCGCTTTCAATAATTTTATTTTTTATTTTTAGGGACAAATAGCGATCCCAATAAACTTTTTTCTATTTAAACTAAAATCTCAATCATCCCAAAGTCATTTTCCTAATTTTGTGTTTGCAGATAATAATCCTTAAGTTGATATGTTGTTATTTGTAAGGAATCACACAAAAGATTACAATCACCAAACGATAGAAACAGCGTGAAAACCATTCATGGTCGGATTGTCACGAACAAAAAGAATTACAACATATCAACTTTTTACACCATCATATAAAATTCACTCAAAATAATAGTTGTAAAATCTTCATAGCATATATTTATTGACATAAAATCTGCCTATCATCAATTATGATAAAAAAAATTAATTTTTTTCTTTATTTACTTAAAACTTTGTGCTTCAGACAAATAAAGTAATTGATTGGTTCGGTGGCGCAACTTTCGTGTAACTCCATGCCGATGGAGCCATGGAGGTGTGGAAGACCTAAGTATATGTCAGATTTTGCATTGTCTCTTTAATTATTTTCAGCTCTTGGGAAGACTGTATTAGCTGGAACATCTCATTTCATTTGAATTTCTAGTGACCCCACCAAAGCATGTTTAACTGTTATCGGTTACTACCTTTGATTAAATTTAACGATGTATTTTTCATCATATTGATATGTAAAAAATTGGAATTTATAGTTTTGAATATCTAAATTTTTTATTTAAAATATCAAATTAATGTAATCTAACTTAGCTTTGAAAATTAGTCAAATTGACTTTCAAAAAGAACGTAACATAACAATTAAAAGTGGAAAAAAGGATTGTTAAATTAGGTCTTAGGCCTAACTCACACCCCAAAAGCTAGCTCAAAGGGAGGAGAATTGCCCAAGCCTTATAAGGAGTCCACCCATCTCATTAACCACCGATGTGGGACTTTTATCATTCTTTAACCGGGATTATATGACATTTAGCTCGTTCATCTTGACCACAAGTCCACCACAACCATACCAATTTGCATAGAAAGTCGAATTAAATTGAGAAATTATATCATTGGTTAAATTTTTAATATTTCTTTCCTTACATTTTAATTTGTTTGACTTACCTAATTTTCTTTTAAGTTGATTTAATAATTTATCAATTTCAAATTTTTAATCATTAAAGTATGCTTTTAATATATTATACATATTTTTAATCTAAGATTATAAAATTTATTAAATTTTGTGTTAAGTCAAAATATGACGAATAAATTAAAATAAAAGGAGTATTATTGAGTTGAAAGTAGAGTAAGGCCCCTCTGACAGTAGATGTACTTCATAAAAATGTTTGTTGTCATGTGATGTTCGACAGAGATAAGGTATTTCATGTTTTTTGGGCATCCATTCCGTATCTACTCATAATTCTTTCCCACGACTTGCCAGCTCACAAACTTTGACATTTTCTATTTTTTCTGTCCTATATTTTTTTTAAATTATTTCATTCGAGAGGAATTAAGTTGTGTGTATTTATAGTATAAAAAAAATTCTATGTACACTTACTTAATTATCAAAAAATCATCGATTAATATTGTTGATTGTGTACAGTTAAATGTGGTTCGTTATTAAATAATAAATTGATTAAAATTTAATCTTTAATGAGAAGTTGGTGTAGTTGTTGATAAATTGAGATTAAACTTTCAACCCTGGAAATTGTTTTAGATATATTTATTCCTTGTCTATTTTTGAGAAAACTATCTAGCAACTGATTTTAAAAAAAATAACTGATGTATCTTTCAGATTGTGGTGAAACAATCTATTTTGAGTAAATTGATGATCTTATGAGAAAACATTAGACTATGATTTAAAATTTGTATATTTTATAAAGGTTAGAATGGTTTACTTGTAAGGTTGAGGTATGAGCTAATATTAGAGTCGAGTCTAAAGTTGTCTGAAAGGATAATTTTTCAAAAAGGTTATATTTGCGTAACTTTTAAAATATTAACAAAATTTAAATGATGTTTTTCTAGATTGGCTAGAAATAGGTTCTTGTTAGTTCCAAGTTAAGTGGGCTGCTTCCTCCTTTGCTGCTGGAAAGCCCAAATAGCAGTTACTTAATAACACCATTGGCATTCTCTATTCATTTTCTCAACATAATTACTACTACGTCAACATTGTATTTTCTCACCAACATGGGTTGTGATGCAGTAATGAGATTATTTCACCCTTGATTAGATGTCCTGATTTTAAGCCTTGGGTATGAACAGAATCATGTCGAGAGCACCTTGAATGGGCCCTGCAGTGTGCATCGAATTGAGAAAATTGTATAAAATAGCAAACTATTAATTCAAATTAAATGCTATAACCACAGTTTCATTTAATTCTAATTCGTAGCAAACACTTGCCATTCGCCTCTCTACCTAGAAATCTCGCTCGCCTCTCTCACTTTATACAAACATAAATGTATAAATTGCGTTTGTGTTTGTATAAAGCAAGAGAAAAACTGTATATACAAATACAAATACATATATTTTCGTCATATACACTTATAATTATACAAATACAGATCTTACATGTCACGCCCCGAGCCTACACCCTGGGCGGGACTGGCAGTCGAGAACCATTGCTGACCCCAAGCGAACCCTTGATCTGGCTTACTACGCACATGGGCGGATGTACAGTGTACCAAGGGGGTTCATCCGAACCCCCTCAATAAAAAAATTACACTATATATATAAGATCAATTTTTTTGTTTACGTGTATATAATTAAAATTGAACTCCCTGAGTAGATGTGAAAAGAGTAGCTCAATGGTAAATTGGGTTCAGGAAATCGCCTTTGTGGGCTTGGTCACGGGTTCGAATCCAGCAAGCAGCAATTTTTTTCTTCTAATTTTTAAGCGTTTTTGTTGGCTTTAAGTTTTAAGGGTTTTCATTAAAGTAAATAAACCGAACGACGACGTTTCAAAGGATTAAATTTTTTTATATTTTAAATCACTAATTGTCAACAAATAAAAAAGGATTTCAATATTTTATTTTTTCCTCCTCTTAGTCTTCTCTTTCAACGAATCAACGGAATATTTAGTCTGGTCTGCTTGCTGCTGCCGCCCCCTGCTCCTGCTTGCTGTCGCTGCTCGCTGCAGTGCCGCTGGTGGTCCTCCGACCT
>JAJOOS010021530.1:0-28637 GCA_029582725.1 Solanum chiquidenum
TAGTCCCTATTTCCCATTAATTAATGTTGAATGTACTTCCGTGACCAATGAAGTGTGATGACAAGTTTGAAGAGGCTTGTTTGGGGTTCCTTCGGGTTCCTCATTCGCCATGTCACGTCTAGGCCCTAGGCTTGGGTCGTGACATCAACGCAGGTGTAACACCTCAGAAATCAAACTTAGAACTTTTAGCTGAAAACTAGCAGAACCAGGTGAACCACGATACGGTTCACAGACCATGAAAGGGACTAGGGTCCGTCGATCTGTTTGTGGACTCACACAAGCCCAAAAGTGGTGGACCATGGGACCCTTCAGGGTTCGTGGACCACCACATGAGCCATGGAGCTTCCGTGAAGTTGAACCAGTATAGCCCATAACCCAGGTTAAGGACCACGAGGACCTTCACGGTCCGTGATCCTTCACACAGTACGTGAAGTGGACCGTAGAGAGAAGGCCCACAAACCTATAGCTACTGGCCAAGGACCACGACCAGCTTGACGGTACGTGGTCCCTGTGACGGTCCGTCACAGGGCCAGTGGTCAGCCCCGTCAATTTTTAAGTAGGATCGTTTTAGCCTTTTCCCTTATGCATTGGACACCCAATATCTTTAGTCAGTAGAGGCTTTATTTCAGACATAGTTAGATTTAGTTTTAGTTTTTGAGTTTGATCTTTCTGTTGTCATTAAACTTAGTTTTATTTATTTAGACTTAGAATGGGTATTCCCATCATTTCAGTTATATGATGTTTTAAGCTTTTGCATAATATTTTCTCATTTAAGTTATCTTAGTATGCTTATGATATGCTAATAGGGTTAGCTTGGGGTCACTCATGATCCTAGCTTCTGTGTTTACCCCCTGGGGGTAGCTTCGGGTGTGAGAAACTTGGTATCAGAGTGTGAGGTTTAAAAGTCCTAGGATGTCTAAAAAACCGCACTAAGTAGAGTCATTTTCATGGGTGTGAAGTGCACCACATCTAATGAGATGGAGGTTGTGAAGTGTTTTAGGAAAAGTCCACTTTCTAGTTACTCCTATCGTGCGTAAGGAATGATCTAACTTCTCATTTCTAACTCGACGTTATGTGTTTCAGATAATGTTTCCTCGTAGAGCTTACCCCAGGAATGCTAATTCATGCAATGCTAATGCATCTCTTCCAGTCCCAAATCAGGAAGTTTTGAATGCCATCCAATTGTTGTCCCAGAGTGTAGCTAACCCGAAAAATTAGCAAGTTCCAGTACATGCAAATGCAAGTGGTGGATCAGTGGCAGCCAGGGTTCATGATTTTGTTAGGATGAATCTACCTGAGTTTCTAGGGTCGCATGTTGGTGAGGATCCCCAAAACTTCATAGATGAGGTCAAGAAGATCTTTGGAGTGATGCAAGTTACTAAAAATGATAGGGTAGAGTTGGCGTCCTACCAGCTCAAGGATGTAGCTCACATCTGGTTTACTCAATGGAAGGAAAATAGGGGTACATATTCCACTTCTGTGACTTGAGAGTATTTTTCCGGAGCTTTTCTAGATAGGTTTTTTCCGAGAAAGTTGAGAGAGGCAAAATCACAGGAGTTCATGAATTTGAGGCAAGGTTCTATGACAGTCCAAGAGTACGGACTTAAGTTCACCCATCTCTCCAGGTATGGTCCTCACATGGTTGCCGATTCCAGGGCTCAGATGAGTAAGTTTCTATTTGGGGTATCTGACTTGGTGAGAATAGAGAGGAGAAATACTATGTTACTGGAAGATATGAACATCTCTAGGCTCATGACTCATGCCCAGCAGGATGAGAGAGATAAGCTTAAGGAACGTGCTAAGGATAATAAGAAGGCTAGGACAGACAACTATGATTATTCTCAACAGAAATTGGGTGATGGAAATCATTCACAATTTCAGCAAAGGTCTTCATCTCCGAAACATTCATCAGCTAGTGTTCCATCCTCCAGGTTTCGACAGGATAAAAAAGGCAGGGCATCAAGCTCTAAGTCTCATGAGAGTGTTTCAGGTACCAAAACCTACCCAACTTGTCCGAAGTGTGATAAGAACCATCCGAGCGAGTGTCCTGCAGGAAAGGAAGGTTGTTTTGGGTGTGGTCAGTTTGGTCACAGGTTGAGAGATTGTCCTTCTTTTAATAAGGGTCAAGGAGGAAATATTGGTAGGGCTTAGTCTACAACTTCAGCAGCACCAGTAGGTCACCCAACTCAGCTGTGTAACTCATCTGGTACAGGTGGCGGTCAGCGCCAAAATAGGTTGTATGCTCTTCAGGCTCGCCAGGACCAGGAAGATTCTCCTGATGTAGTCACTGGTAGGTTACGAGTCTTTAACTTAGATGTTTATGCGTTGTTAGATCCAGGGGCTACTCTTTCCTTTGTAACTCCTTATATAGCATAAATTACCCTGTTACAAAATATTTGAAAGTCACCTCAGTAGATCTTGTAGAGTTAGAAATTGTAGACTTTGATATTATTCTAGGCATGGATTAGTTACATTCCTGTTATGCCTTAGTCGATTGTAGAACGAGGATCCTTTGTTTTCAGTTTCCAAGCGAACCAGCCTTAGAATGGAAGGGTAGTAGCTCAGTGCCTATGGGTCGATTCATTTCTTACCATAATGCCAGAAAGATGAACTCTAAGGGGTATCTCTATCATCTAGTTCGGGTTAAGGACTCAAGCTCCGAAACCCCAACTCTTGAGTCAGTTCCATTAGTAAATGGGTTCCCAGAAATGTTTCCAGAAGATCTTTCTGGAGTTCCTCCCAAAAGGGAAATCAATTTCGGAATTGATCTCTTTCAAGATACCCAACCTGTTTCTGTTCCTCCTTAGAGAATGGCTCCAACTGAGCTTAAGGAATTGAAAGAGCAGTTGAAAGACCTTCTAGATAAGGGCCTCATCAGACCTAGTTTTTCCCCATAAGGTGCACTAGTGTTGTTCGTAAAAACGAAAGATGGTTCTCTCACAATATGCATTGACTATCAGCAGTTGAACAGAGTCACAATCAAGAATTAGTAACATATCCCCAGGGTTGATGACTTATTTTACCAACTTCAAGGTGCTAGTCATTTCTCAAAGATAGACCTCAAATCCGATTATCATCAGCTCAGAGTCAGAGATAGTGACATTTCAAAAACATCCTTCAGAACTCAATATGGTGATTATGAATATGTAGTTATGTCATTTAGACAAACCAATGCTCCTGCAACTTTCATGGATTTGATGAATAGAGTGTTCAAGCAGTATTTGGACTTGTTCGCTATCATCTTTATTGATGATATCCTCATTTACTCTAGGAATGAGGAAGAACATGTGACTCATTTGAGGGTTGTCCTGCAAACTCTCAAAGATCGCCAGTTATTCGCTAATTTTAGCAAATGTGAGTTTTGATTGCAATTAGTTTCTTTCCTTGAGCATATTGTGTCTATTGAAGGGATCCGAGTGGATTTTCAGAAAATAGAAGCAGTGAAACAATGGCCCAGACCTACCTCTCCTACAGATATTAGAAGTTTCTTGGGTTTGGTTGGTTATTACAAAAGGTTCGTGGAAGGATTTTCATCCATAGCTTCTCCATTGACTAAGTTGACTTAGAAAAATGTTAAGTTTTAGTGGTCAGATAATTATGAGAAGAGCTTCTCAGAACTGAAAACTAGGTTGACTACAACTCATATTTTGATTCTACTAAAGGGTTCATATGGTTATGTGATCTATTGTGATGCCTCTAGAGTCGGCCTAGGTTATGTGTTCATGCAGCGAGGTAAGGTTATAACTTATGCCTCTATACATCTTAAGGTGCATGAAAAGAACTATCCGATTCATGACCTCAAGCTTGCAACTGTAGTATTTGCCCTTAAGATATGGAGACACTACTTGTATGGTATTCACGTAGATATGTTCACAGACCATAAGAGCCTTCAGTATGTGTTCACCTGGAAAGAGTTGAATCTTCGCCAGAGGAGATGGCTTGAGTCCCTCAAAGACTACGATATGAATGTGCTTTATCATCCTGGTAAGGCCAATTTAGTAGCAGATGCTCTTAGCAGACTATCTATGGGTAGTGTAGCACATGTTGAGGAATAAAGAAAAGAACTAGCAAAAGATGTTCACAGGCTTGCTCACTTGGGTGTTCGCCTTATGAGCATATCAGATGGTGGTGTAACAATTTAGAATGGGTCAAAATCTTCATTGGTAGCAGAGGTTAAGGAAAATCAAGACAATGATACGATATTGCTTCAACTCAAGGGTGCAGTTCATCAGCAAAGAGTTGAGGTTTTCTCCCAAGAGAGAGATGTCGTGCTTCACTATTAGGATCATTTATGTGTTCCTAAGGTGGGTGAGATAGAAAGAAGATTCTTGCATAAGCCCATAACTCCAGGTATTCTATTCATCCAGGCGCCACTAAGATGTATTGTGATCTGCGGGAAATCTTTTAGTGGAATGGTATGAAAAGGGATATAGCAGATTTTGTGGCTAAGTGCCCTAATTGTCAGCAAGTGAAGGTAGAACATTAGAAACCCGGAAGTATGATTCAACATATTAACATTCCTACATGCAAGTGGGAAGTGATCAACATGGACTTCATTACAGGTTTACCTCATACTCGTAGACAACATGACTCCATTTGGGTGATAGTTGACAAAGTTACTAAGTCTGCACACTTTTGGCTTTTAAGACTATAGATTCGGCGGAGGACTATTGCAAGTTTTACATTAATGAGATAGTCAGGTTGCATGGGGTTCCTTTTTCTATCATATCATATAAAGGTCCTCAATTTACATCTCATTTCTGGAAGTCTTTTCAGAAAAGTCTTGGTACTCAGGTTAATCTTAACACAACATTTCATCCACAGAAGGATGGTCATGCAGAGCGTGCCATTCAGACATTAGAGGACATGTTGAGAGCTTGTGTGATCAACTTCAAGGGTAGTTGGGATGATCACCTTCCTCTTATAGAGTTCGACTACTATAATAGTTACCATTTCAACATTAAGATGGCCCCTTATGAGGCATGTATGGGTGTAGATGTAGATCTCCAATTGGTTGGTTTGAAGTAGATGAAGCAACCTTGTTAGGACCAATTTCGGTTCATGATGCCACGAAAAAAGTTCAGCTCATTAGAGATAGACTTAAGATAGCCCAGAGTCACCAGAAGTCCTATGCAGACGTAAGGAGAAAGGACTTGGAGTTCCAAATTGATGATTAGGTTTTCCTGAAAGTGTCACCTATGAAGGGAGTGATGGGATTTGGAAAGAAAGGGAAGCTCAGTCCTAGATATATAGGCCCTTACAAGATCTTGAAAAGGGTTGGCAAAGTAGCTTATTAGTTAAAGTTGCCAGCAGAACTAGCAGCAGTCTATCCAGTTTTTCACATTTCCTTGTTGAAGAACTGTGTAGGTGACCCAACATCTATTGTACCTTTAGAAAGTGTGCCTGTGAAGGATAGTCTCACTTATGAAGAGGTACCAGTTGAAATTCTTGATCATCAAGTTCGAAGGTTGAGAAACAAAGAGGTCTCTTTAGTTAAGGTTTTGTGGAGCAGTCAGTCCGTAGAGGGAGATACTTGGAAAGCAAAAGCAGCCATGAAGGCCAAGTATCCTCATCTCTTTCCTTCTGATTCCATTACAACTTGAGGTAATAGTTCCTCTCTAGTTTTTTAGTCATTCATGCGTAGCTTCAGTCTTAGTATCATGTTTGTAACACCCCGTATCCGAAAATAGACAAAACAACAGATTTCCAGAAATTGTAGGTGCAACCCACGAACCATAGGGTGACCCACGGCCCGTGCTAGTGGTCAATCGATGGCCACCTACAGCCCTCCCCAGAAAAGCCCCAGAAAATCCATCAAGGGTCAGGCCACGCTAGGACCTACAGACCGTAGGTCAAACCTCGATCTGTGGTCCAGGGCCATAGGCCGAACCCTAGTTTTTAGCCCTAAACATTGACCGACGATTGACCAGCACGGACCATCAGTCCTGCCATGTTCCATCGGTGGCCCCGATAGCTTTTAAGTCGGGGGTCTTTTGGTCTTTTACTTATGCAAACTACGTTGTTTAACCCCTAAACTACGTAGTTTTGGTCAGTTTAAGCCTAGAAACTTAATTAGAACTTACCCTAGTCAACTAATTCTCTGAAAAATTCATCAAGTTGAACGAAAGAAAGGAGAAAGAGTCGACCAAGCCCTAGTCCAAGAACGTAGCAGGTTTCCATCAGTTTCAGCCCCAAAATCGAAAGATTTCTCCATGGAATTCTTCACCAGGTTCGTGGGTTTTCACTAGTGTGTTCCTTTCACCCATTAGGTCCCTAGTTTTCAGTCTGATTCTTGATTCCCGCAATATTATCTAGACCTAGGATTTCTTGAATGTTAGAAGTTATTGGGTTTCAGCTGTTAGAATGATCCAAATCAGATTATCATGAATTCAACATCATTTTGTGTATATTCTTTCATAAATTCAGAACTCTAGCTTTGTAGTTCCTCTAGTTCTTGAATTACACATGCTAGGTCACATAATTCAGATATACATGCCTCAGTTTTTGAATGTTTCATTACCAGTATATTAATGTTGCATTTTCAGTTAGCATGTCAGTTTTGAGCTATCCAGTATTACAGAAATTCAGTCATAAAAAAGTTAAATACATAATTAATTGGGAGAAGCTTAATACCGAGTGGAATATGGTCAGTCACCCTCATAGTCCCAGAACTACGTGCCCCGTAGGTAAGTTCCCTCTGTAGGAATTATACTTAGTGATCACGCCAGTCATGCCTCTATACCTCTGGCTGGGTATATTGGGTCCTCTCGATGAGGGGTATACATCAGAATCCACATTTAGCTTATGTAGTTTTATGCTGGTTATTAGTATCTCCCTTAGAGTTCAGTCAGATTCTATTGCATTTATCATTTCATCAGTTATAGTCAGATTTCAGTCTCAGCATGTTATAAACTTGGTCATTGCATTTAGTTATTTCATGTTCAGTATTCTCAGTGTAGTATTATGCTTATCTCTTATCATTGCTCATATATATGCTTTGATTCAGTTATGATTATTGTTCAACTTTATTATATTTTTCATGCTCAATACCATTCAAGTACTGACGCATACTTTGCGCTACATATTCTGATGATGTAGGTTCAGGTTCTCAGCTTCTAGATCACGCATAGATCGGTTCCCGATCTTCAGTTCAGCAACATCAGTGGTGAGTCCTCATTCTTCAAGGATGAGTGACATGATTATCTTTCTTTGCTTTGAGGTTTAGTTTCAGTTTTTGCTAGATCTAGCTGGGGCATTTCCCAGCATTTCTAGTCAGTAGAGGCTTTATTTCAGACATAGTTAGTTTCGGCTTTAGCGTTCGAGTTTGACGTTTTACTTGTATTTCAAACTCCCAGTTTTCATTTATTTAGATAGTATATGCATATTCCCCATTATTTCAGATTATCATATAATTTAGCTTCCGCACAGTATTTATTGATTCAGTTTACTTTAGTATGCTTTTGATATGCCATCAGGGTTAGCTTGGGGTCCCTCATGATCCTAGGTCCCGTGTCCACGTCCAGGGGGTAGTCTTAGGGCTTGACAATGTTCCTTCAGTTATACTTGCATTTTCAGCGTATTTGTATGTTCATGGAACTTAGCTCACTTAGATTTCAGTTTTCAGTACTTAGTGGTAGGGTTTGCAACTCTTTACTTCCATACTCAGCTATCTTAGGCTTTATTCGAGGACGAATGTTCCCAAGGGGGAGATATTGTAACACCTCGGAAATCAAACTTAGAACTTTCAACTGAAAACTAGCAGAACCAGGTGAACCACGACAGGGTTCACAGACAGTGAAAGGGACCATGGTCCGTCGACCTGTCAGTGGACTCACACCAGCCCAGAAGTGGTAGACTATGTGACCCTTCACGAGCCGTGGACCACTGCACGAGCCGTGGTGGCTTCAGTGAAGGTGAGCTAGTATAGCCCCTAACCCAGGTGAAGGACCACGAGGACCTTCACGGTCTGTGATCCTTCACACGGTCCGTGAAGTAGACCATAGAGGTAAGGTCCAGAAACCTGCAACTACTGGCCAAGGACCACGACCAGCTTAACGGTCCGTGGTCCCTGTGACATTCCGTCATAGGTCCCATGGTCAGCCCCGTCAGATTTTTAAGTAGGGTCGTTTTGGTCTTTTCCCCTATGTGTTGGACACCTAAACTACGTCGTTTAACCCCTAAACTACGTCATTTTGGTTAGTTTGAGCCTAGTAACATAGTCCGAACTTATCCTAATCGATCATTTACCTAAATCGTTCAAACTTAGAGCGAAAGAGGGAGAAAGAAGCGCCAATTTTCCTCAAGAACAACAACAAGGTTTTCTTCAGTTCCAGCCTCGAAATTGAAATATTTCTCTGTGAATTTCATCACCAGGCATGTGGGATTTCACTAGTGGGTTCCTTTAATCTATTAGGTCCCTAGAATCCAGTCAGATTCTTGATTCCTGATACGCTCAAATTACACCTCCCTAAAGAGGTATAAGCGATCGTTATCAAGTAAAGAACCCAACTTATAAGTTGGGGTCGATCCCACAAGGAATATGGTTTATACTTAAGCTTAACTGACGTTTATATTTGTTTAGTCAATATATTTCCGAAAACAAGTAATTAAACGGCGGCGGGGGGGAGGGATTTGTGTAACAAATTTTGGAAATTATGTAATCAATTAATGAACAAAAGTCAAACTTTGGTTGTTATCAAGATGAGAAAGAAACTAGGGCATATGTGTTCCCCATAAGCTCATAACTCTGTAATACTAGTAATAGCAATCCTTTCCTAATGTATTACATGCAAAGTGGTAAGTTAGGTATCCATATATCCTTGGTCCGGCATATAGCGAATTTCACTCCGCACCTTGGTCTGGCTACGTGTGTATAATTTACTAACCCTTACCTTTACCTCATATTAGAGATCACATCGATGTATGTCTTAGTTGTCACCCTCGCACCAATCGACATTAGACTATTAAATAGTATCACACTAAATGTATGTTGATAATTATTTTCTTGTTAATTACCTCATTGGTTCGACAAGTAGTAACAAGGCGAGTTCTAACTCGTGCACTCGTTAAACAGATTTTTAAGTGGAAGAATGATCAATGCATGCAACAACACTATTCAAGAATTACTTAATTACTATTCATACTTCATTAATCACACATGGTGCCTATAATCCTAGTTGTAGATTTAGGTAACTCATGCTAGGAAGAACACAATTCATAGTTGTATAAGAAGAATTCATGAACTTACTATTACAGTAGAAGAAATCCAAAAACCCAACTTGAATTGCGAAGTTAAAATCTTCTAAACGAACTTAGGAAATCAAGAATTTCTAAAATTGTAGGTTAATCTCCAAAGCCAAAAACTAGAATAAAAGTAATTAAATATCCTCCCTAGAAATGAGGTTTACATACCTTATATATAGAAAAATAAGTCCTAACTAAAAAGTAAATGAAATAAGGAAATAAAGTTGCAGGACACGTCTTCATTCTACAAGACTGACCTACGGTACGTAAGTTAATCTACGGTCCGTAGGTCCCTTCCGTGGCTCAGGACTTGGGCAATTTTCCTTTCTTTAAAATCTGCAAAATCTCTGTCACAATCGACGATTCAACAGTACGGATTGTAAGTCGATCTACTGTCCGTAACTCTTCTACGTAACTCCACACTTAGATTTTTTTAGCATCAGGTACTGGAACCAATCTCTGAATGATTTGACGGAGCAACAGTACGGTCCGTAAAACAATCTATGGTTCGTAAGTCACAACCGTGGTTCCACACTTGGTCAAAAATTCCCTGATCTTCAGCAATGCCTTTCATGCCCTTCTACGACTATCATCTACGGGGCGTAACTGGACCTACGGTCCATAAGTTGCCTCCGTAGATGTCCTTTTCTGCACTTCTTTAAGTTGTGTCTTCAAGTTTCCGCGTCTGAACCTATTCCCTACAAACATGAGAAAAACACATATAAACTAATACAAAATAGCCCTAGACACACACAACTCTTAAGTGAAATGTATCAAAAATACCGTAAACTCACGGTAAATCAATTCCCTCCATACTATCTAGACCTAGGGTTTCTATAATTTCAACAAATTACTATGATTTAGTTATTGTAACGTTCTTAATTAGATTATCATGTCTTAGTATTGTTTTTGCGTAGATTCTTGCATAAACTCAGAACCCTAGTTGTGTAGATCTTTTAATTCATGAATTACACTAGCTAGGGCAGATAATCAGATATACATTTCTCAGTTTTCTAATGTTTCATTATCAGAAATTAATTTGGATTTATAAATTTGCATGTCAGATTATTGAGCTATCTAGTTTACTTCAGTTTGTTATAATTTACACCTTTTTAGTTAGGAGTAGGCTTTATACCGAGTTGGACTAGGGTCAGTCACCCTCAAAGTCCCAAAACTCCGTGCCCCATAGGTTTATAAGTCCCCTTTGTAGGCATCAGTTTAGTGATTACGCCAGTCATGCCTCTATATATCTGGCAGGGTATATTAGGTCCTCTCGATGAGGCGTATACATCAGAATCTACGTTTAGCTCAAGTGGTTTTATGTCGGTTATTAGTAGCCCCCACATTCAGATTCTATTGCATAGACCAAGTTACCAGTTACAGTTCAGCATCCAGTTTTAGCATGTTATAAACTTGGTCATTGCATTCAGTAGTTCATATTTAGTATTTTTAGTATAGTTATCATGCTCATCTTATATCATTGCTCAGTATGCTTTGTTCAGTTATGTATATTTTTTAGCTTATTTCTATCCTGTATGCTCAGTACCTTTCAAGTACTGACACATACTCTGCGCTACATCTTCTCGTGATGAAGGTTCATGTTCGCAATACTCAGATCATGCATAGATCGGTTCCCGATCTCTAGTTCAGCTGCATCAGTGGTGAGTCCTCATTCTTCGAGGATGATTGACATGTTATCTTTTTACTTTCAGTCTCTTAGTTTTAGTTTTGCTAGAGTTAGCTGGGGCATGTCCCAATATCTCTAATCAGTAGAGGCCTTTATTCAAACATAGCTAGATTCAGTTTTAGTTTTTGCGTTTGATCTTTCAGTTGTCATTAAACTCAGTTTTATATATTCAGACTTAGAATGGGTATTCCCCATCATTTCAGTTATATGATATTTTAAGCTTCCGCACAGTATTTTCTCATTTCAGTTACCTTAGTATGCTTATGATATGCCAACAGGGTTAGCTTGGGGTCACTCGTGATTCTAGGTCCCGTGTTTACGCCCTAGGGGTAGCTTCGGGGCGTGACAACAACAATCCACACGTTACAAAAAAAAACACAACAAATCTGGACAACCCCCAAGAATCTCTACTAAGTAGGGGAATTTTACAAGCACACCAACTTTACTCGGAACTACAATTTGAATGGATAAGGAAAAATTAACAGCAAACTTATTATTGCTTCGCTGTAATTAAATATAACTATTACTTCACGATTCTTTAACCTTTGTTTCTATCAATAAAAGCACTAAACTTACATCTTTACGACAAATAAAATCACTCGTATAAAATTATTATTAAAATTTACATAATTAATTTGTTAATGATGATAAAATAATAAATAAATAGTTAAAAACCACTATTCCATTATAATATCATTTTTGAATACACACAATAAGATTAATTAATGATTTTCAATTGATCACTTACTATGACTTCAATAATGTTAATGTTTCATAGATTTAATTTCTAATTAAACTGTAATCTTATAATGCAATTGTTATTTAGAGTTATTTGTTTATTCTTTAAATCCTCACTATGATATTTAAAATATTGTATTTTGCTGATAAATGAAATCGACTAATTTTATGGATATAAAAACTTACGTTGACTGATTTTATTTATAAAAAATGTTGTTTGATTGTTTTGTTACATAAATTACTAAAGATGTGTGACCTTAAAAACTATTTTCTCCTATTTTAATTGCTAACAATCAATTACAATATTGTAATACTAAATTATATCACATTCCAGGTTTCCACCAAAGGCCCATAGAATGAAAGTCTACAATCATTGCTTAACCTCACTACTACACTTACAAAATCAGCCGATAGGGGCAACCAAGGGATCAGCCAACCGACACACCTTCTCTAAGCCATCGCAATTGTCTGGTTGCTTTGCACCGCACACCAAAAGTTCCCTCCTCAATGTAACGACCCTAAAATGAATAAGTAAAACTAGAGCCTAACGTGTGTGTTAGAGTTTGGTGTGAGGTTTGATGGTGTTTTATGTTGTCCCGAGCCATGGATGAGGTGTTAATAGGTTAGACGTCAAGGTACGACCCCCCAAGGACCACCCTAAGTGTCCTTGAGGAGGACCCAAAGTATAAACCCCAAGGAAACCATGAGGCTGCCCAAAATAGGGTGACCTACAGAAGGGGACCACGCCCCATAGGTCCATCCACTCCCCGTGGATGGCCTTCGTAGGTCAAAGGCCCCCAAAACAGGTCACAACCACGAATGAAGGATGGACAGTACGTCCCTTCAACCCATCCACATTCTGTGGATGGGGGTTCGTAGATGGCACATGTGTGTGTTGTCTAGAATCGGCCAAGGTAAGGTCTAATTGGTAATTAGTTAATTAATTATTTTAAGTGTATGGACGGTTATTTTAAGTATATTAAGATATTTTAAGAGTATTAAAACAATAAAATACTATTTTAGATTTCATTATCAAATTCCCCAAATCAAAATCCCTCCCTCTCCAAATATCTTTTCTCTAGAACTCCATTGAAGACCAAGAGAAGAAGAAGACTTAGGGCTTGAAGAGGAGGGCTAATTGAGTGGATTTTCATAGAATTCATCTATTAAGGTATGGTGATCATTTACCTAGAGTTATCGTTCACCCTAGAGTCAATTTCAAAGAAGTTTTCAAAGTTTTCAAGTTTCTCAAAAACCCTAGGTTTTACTCAATCTCATGAGTTCTTTCATCAAACATTTCAAATGGTTTCTAATGACAATTTATGATTGTATTAATGTTTAATTGATGATTTATGATGAAAATACTCTATGAACCCATGATTTCTCTCAATTCCTAAATTGTGCCTTTATGAAGTGGGTTTGTTAATGATGAATGCATGTGATTCGAATTTGCCTAAATTGCTTTAGATTATTGAAGTATATCATTACCCATGCCCTAATTGTAGTATATTGTTGGTGTGTTGGTGATTTGGAAGTATGACCCTTGAAGGGAAAGTTATGATCAATTTCTTTTTGAATTAGAATGGTGAATTAGATGTTGATCCACTTGAAAGGTGGAGGTATTTATTTACTATGTATATTGTGGTATTGAAGTGATGGATATACTCATTGTACCCTACATGTGGAGGTTAATGTATAATTGTGATATGAAGCATGTATGTGTTCAAAATGAATGAATGATGATCATGTCTAGAAGCTAATTGTGTTAGGATTGAATGTTATCTCTCTATTAACACATGTGAATGAAGATGATTATGTGAAAGTCTATTCTCACATACACACACACATGAATGAATGAAGTTCAATGATAATGTTAATGATGAAGTACTTATTGAAAGACTATTCTCAATTGTACTCTAATAAATGATATTGATGTGTTGATTAAAAGGATATTCTTGATCTTACACTAATGAACGATAATGGGATTCTTAGATGAAAGGCTATTCTCATCTTTGAATCTATGAGCTATCCAATGAATGAATGTTGGGTTTGAGATAGATGCCCTCACATGAATTGAGGTGGGGTATCTAGTAACAATCTCTTATCCCTTAATCTGATGAATGTTAAATACTCCATGGGAATGTAGGCTAAGCACCGAGAGGATATTGAATGAGATGGAAGCCCTCACGTGAGTTGAGGCGGGGTTTCTAGTAGCAATATCTTGAGATGGATGCCCTCACGTGGGTTGAGGTGGGGTATCTAGTAGCAATCTCCTTGTCCCTTAAGTATGTGCCCACATAGGATAACTAGTGGGTCCACTTAAGCTAAATACCGGTTTACCTTAAGTCAAGTAGACCAACCCTTACGATGTGGGACAATACATCAGATTCCATGATTTAGCTCTCATGGTCTATGTTGGTTAAACGCTTATCCCATCATGTGAGATATGAATTATAGTTTCTTGAGCAGTTCTATGAAGTGTGTGTAGTGGCATGGGATGCTATCCATACATGGCACGAGTAGGCTTCAAGAGGGCTATAGTGAGTTCTCTAAGTCTTAATGACTAATGTGTGAAAATCCTCTAAATGAAGTTATTGAAGAATGTTGACTCTTAAATGCTTAATGTGATGATGCATGCTATACTTGAGTTATATTATGAGTCATTTTCCCTTGTCATATTTTATGAAATGTTATGTCTCTTATGTGTGGATATTGTGCAAAGGTGAAAAGGAAGGAATGGTAAGTTCACTTTTGGTGACCTTAACATGGTGCCTTAGTGTGGATAGTGGTATGGGAAGCTATCCATACATTGCACAAGGTATAGCATGAGGGTTACTTGAGGTGAATGTCTAAGGTGAAGGTAATGGCTTACTTGTTGATATTGTTCAAATGTGATGTTATGACTTGTATGATGATTATACTTGTATTTGATGTCTCTTATGCTATTGTACATGATATTTCTAAAAGGGGCATAATGCATGGTTTCCAACTAAAATGTCCCTTTTTAAAAGCATGTTTTTGCATGGTCATCATACTTAGTACATTTTTGTGTGCTAACCCATTCTTCTATGTTTTTACTACAAGTGTAGGTTCCGGCAAGTGATTGCTTCTATAAGATTGAAGTGCTTGGATTGATATTCTTCCAAGATCAAGTGGTACGTCCTCATTGTTCGAGGACAAGTGTCTTTTAGAAGTTTCTTTCTTTTCATGTAATAGACTACTTTCGAATTCTATTGTAAAGGGCCGTGTCCCTATTTTATTAAAGATTGTGTATAAGATGGCCATGTGAGATATAGACTTCCGCTTGCGCTTAAATGTTTTTGAATGATAGATTGTATGATTTTTGAATAAAAAGTTTTAAATTCCGTACTATTTCTATTACCTATGCAATGAATGAGCTATAAGGCTTGTATAAGACCCCTTTGGCGTCGAGTACGCCGTGTCGCATCTAGGGGCTAGCCTTGGGTCATGACACTCAATCGTTGCAACCACTTCGTCAAACCCTTCTTCAAAACACTATGGCTCTGCACCATCTGACAAAACAAAGTCCCAAAACATTACGCTTTTATCAAGATCTTCAGGATCCTCAAAAATACTCTAGCCGACTCATACCATACTTGCAGTAGTTCAAAATAACAAAACATTGAGAATCGGTGACACATTCATTTATTCACAACGTCCGCACGATCAATTTATGTACTCCTCTATTCTCCTTCCATATTAAATACCAACTGTTAGAAACAAAATTTTACACAGTAACACCACACACTGCGAATTAGAAATTGTAAGTTTCACTTAGTTCTCATAACACATTCACAAACAGATCGATTATCCTAGCCCTGTGAACTACACCCAGTAATGGCAGATGCATTATGCTTCTCATAATAACGAAAAATATACAAACACGGCAGCCCCTTGGTCCATGGTGGCAGTAAAATGATGGCTTGATGTTACATTTGTTCGTGTATCGTATATGGGGTAAACCATACATTTCCATCCCTAAATTAACGAGTTTGAAAGTAATACACAGAGTCTATAGTAATCAAAATTATACATACGATAGACATTGTTTGATGAGCGCAAATCTAGCGTATCCACATTTGTTAAAGGGAGTAAGACCAACGAAACAAACCTAACCAAAAAGACATAAACAGGGAACATTCCAACAAACAAGATGTTTGAAGAAGATGTTATACAAGATTATAAGCCATTTGGGTTGTAGGGAATAGATAATGCAATTAATAGGTAGACTGCATAATTATATACGCGGACATTTCGAACATATGCTGCGAACCTAAGTAATCTTTATGGGGCCTGCCAGCAGCTTCTGCAAATATGGTTTATATTATTTCATACATACTTCAGTCCTTTGGTAAGCGATTTATATTAACCCTATCATGTTCCACAAATACTACCCTGTTTCATATGTATTATGACAACTATACAACTTATAACCCCTCCCCCCATTATGCTCCGGTAGGTAATACTAATTTACCACCTAAAATTAATAACTTGCTGCTACACTATCACACGCTATGAAAATTACAACTATTGAATTCATATATTCACAAAATTTCAAACAGGAGAACATTATCTCGAAGGCAGTTCAATTATATATGGAGGTGCAACAGAATCATCAAACCAAAAGAAGAGGTATTTTTAACAGAATCTCAGTTTAACACCAAAAACAAAATTACAAACCAACTAAAGATACGACTATTATAACATCAACACATCACATTTGCAATAGGGGTCAAGCGCAAAATATATTGTCTGATGTAGAAAGGGAACTGCGAAGGGTTGAAAAATTTGTGGCGTCAACTAATCAAATAGAAAATGGGCACCCTCATGAGCGACAGGTGAAGAAGCGGCAAAAATTTGTTAAACGTATAGCTATATCCGAGGTCAATGCTGTCGGAGGTATATATACTAAAATAGTCTACACTTACAACTATATACAACTAAGTTTAGTCACCATCAAAAAACATTCTAAAAAGTATTATGCTCTGCGTTATAGGGGTAACTAATGGGAAGTACACAACAACATCAACTCATTAACTGAAAATACAATAAGATTGCACCTACTTCCATGCTCTGAGGTTTGAATATGAGCCCCTAATATTCTATTGTGGAGGTGGCTATATCAGTTTAGCACCCAATGAAGTAGAAGATGAATTTTATGAATTATGTGTGGCTGATTCAGAAGATGCCAAGTTATTATGGAAATATATACGCATGTATAATAGCATCTTTTCTTTTACATTATTTAGAGTTAAGCTTGATAAAGACTTGGCATCTTCCAGGAAAGGAGTGTACATTTTCAAAGCACAAGGACAGATATATCATGATCTACCATCATTAATCCCAAACAATGACAGACCACATTACTTTCAACTATACTTCTATGATACAGACCATGAATTAGCCAATAGAATGTCGGTACTACAAGATGCCAATTTATTAGAGGAAGTCATGACTAAAATAAGAAACATAATGGAGCGCAATCCATATCCAGAATTCTTCTCACAACTTGAAGAAAATACAAGCTTTCAAAATCTGGAAATATGCATAGCGGCAAATGCTTTATTAGACCAACGGGTGTATAACAAACCCTCGGTGGATCAAGTGGCGGCTATTTGGCTAGACAGTAACAATCCAAATATACCATTCGAAAGAGGTATTGCAGTACATGAACAATCAGGACATAAATATCGAGTAAAACTTTATTATGGTTGTTACGATGTGCTTCAATGTCCTATAATTCTACCTAAAGGAGAAGGATAATGGCATCAAGGAATACAAAAGTGCCGCAATCCAATCAACAACACTCAAACATCTACAAATACAATTCCCCATATAGATAGATCATCATTCACAAATGCCGCAGAGATGTTCGCCAATGAAGAACAAGGTAAATACTTTTAAATATAGTGAAGAAAAATGTACTTCAATCGGCTAACATATCACAAGTTGTAAATTATATTTTACAGCTGCTACAAACCTAATATGGGAAAGTTATCTAGGGAGAACAAGCTTGAATAGTTTGCCCATTAAAATGGTCAACAAAATAGAGCATATGATTAAACTCTTGTGAAAACGCCTTCTTCCACATATTGCAAGCAACCACAAAACAAAATAACCAATGTATGATACTTTACGTTACAAATTAATCATAAAAATGGGATGGTATCCATGTCATCATTGCATTAGGCAGTTATGTCCATGAATTGGCAACTATCATATTTGATAAGCCATTAGATAACACTACAACTTTCACAAACTTGGCTTTTACAAATCACTCTTTATTATATATGCTTAATAATAACAAGTACTTTGAAATTTATGTAGGTGTACGACGAGAAACAAAATGTTTTGTTTCCTATAGAGAGTAATACTGTTATAAACTACAAGTTCGAACAGGCGATAAGTCCATATTATTACTATGCGGGTGGTTATTGCAGCAGTTTATTGTGGACATATACATCAAATTAGAAACCACAAGACTAGAATATTATAGATTAGAGAAATCAAATTATCAAAGGGAGATACTCCAAGGTATTGTTGATAGTGTCATGGTCGGAGAGAGTAGAGGAGACAAGGTAGGACAAAGGGTATTACTACCAGGATCGTTCATAGGATTCCCTAGGGATATGCGACAACAGTATATGGATGCTATGTCATTAGTTAAAAAATTTGGAAGACCATATATATTCATCACCATGACATGTAACCCAGAATGGGTTGAGATTTAAGAAGCATTGCATCCAGGTCAACTACCTCAAGACAGGCCCAATTTGGTTACCAGAGTGTTTTGAACAAAATTGCAAGACTTGAAAGACCAAATTTTCAAGAAAGAAATATTTGGACCAATTGAAGCACATGTTTTTGTGGTCGAATTCCAGAAGAGAGGCTTACCACATATACACATGCTTCTAATATTTTAAAAAGATAATAAGATACGATCATCAAATGAGTATGACAGATACATTACTCTAGAAATCCTTGATAGTGCCACACATCCAGAATTGAGTGCATTAGTTGTCAGACATATGATACTTGGACCTTGCGGGGGGGAACGTAAGACAAGCCCGTGTATGAAGGATGGACAATGTAAATTTCAGTACCCCGAACATTCAATGAAAAAACAATACAAGGGAAGGGTGGATATCCAATTTATAGAAAAAGAAATGATGGTAGAACAAGTGAGGTCCGGGGAATGAAGATGAATAACCAATGGATGGTACCTTATAATCCATATTTGGTGATGAGATATAATTTTCACATTAATGTTGAGGTATGCTCAGGAGTTAAAGAAATAAAGTATCTTTACAAATATATATATATTAGATTTACCGCACGTGCGTTGCACGTGGTTGCCACGTATTGAGATTGATACATGTATGAAAATATATTTGTACTATATTTGGCACAATTAGCTTTGTGCTTAACTGCAGTGTGTCAGCCAGAGTGGTCGACTTATATGCGTGTGGGACTATTTTGTAGATGTTGAGTTGCAGGTGTGGCTCTTCTTTCGCAAGTGGGAAGGACATGGCCTTTTACTTATTCCCTGAACTCGCGTGTTTAGCTCCATTTTGGATATTTTCCTTGTGAACCCCTTTCTATAGGTCCTCACCTGGAATATTCCTAATAAACTCATAAATAGTCTGTTTGATTATTTGCAAGCATGAAATCCGAAAGAAAAGTCATCAATGGTCAATTCATGACTTATCACATATAATTGGATGTCTACTACTTTTGTCAAGTTTTATTCAAACTGCGAAGCGTAGTCTTCATCTTGTCTTGTAGTTGATGTCGTGAATTTAATTTTTCAAAGGATGGTAGGACTGTGTGTTATACTAAGGCTGTAACAGGGCATAGAGAATATAACTGGGCAGACCTATTTGTTTTTTGCTGATGTTGGATATTTGTTATGATATTGGTTGGTTGTTTGTTTGTGGCAGAATCTGCGCTCGTCTGTTTTAATAAAGGGATAGCGGGTAGCTGCGTCTGTTGGGGGATACTTGCTGGTGAATGTTTACAATGCGAGACTTGGAAGTCATGTTTATTTCTGAGGATTGTGTTGAGTGTGAAGGTGTATGGTTACGTGATATGCATGGGTGGTGCACGTGTATGTCAAGTATTTAGATATGTATACATGCAAAAGCTTTTGGTTAATCTACATTACAGTATTACATAATATCACTTTGTAATTTAGTATTCATTACACCATCTTTAGCAACCAAAAACTGAACTTGCTTGTGGTTGTATGATATGTACAGTCGAGTGTCGTACTATTAATGTTTTAGTACGATATTTGTTGGTAACCACTTGTGGATGAATTAAAGCTTTGGCGTATTAGTTATGCTCTGTCCTGAATAGCGTGTCCCCTATTCAATAGTATTTAATAATTGTACTATATATTTTCATACTGTAATACACACAAAAGTAACGTCTTATTTGGTAATCAAATCTCTCCCAGAACTTCCTTGTAGACAATATTTCTTGTGTATGACCCCGGGTGCCGCTCTGGTTGTTCAGTCATAACCAATACTTTTGTTTTCGCCATAGATATTCCTCTAGACAGTGCTACGTACAGTTGAACATGGGAGAAAGCATGTTGTGGTAGGTACAATCCAACATCTGGTATTGTTTTACCTTGTGGCTTATTTATCGTCATTGCAAAGCATAGACGTATTGGAAATTGTTTCCAAATAAATTTGAAAGGATATCCTTCATTTTCGGGAGGTGATAGTTGTATTCTTGGAATAAACACGTGCTTTGTGGCATATTCACCTGTTGTTATTTCGGCATGTATGCCATTCTTGTCGGAACCCCTACAAATCATTCGTGTACCATTGCACAAACCATTTGAGGGGTCTAGATTTCTCAGCATCATTATGGGCGCATTTTCTTTGAGTACTAACCTAAGATATACAATGTAAGAATTCATCAATAGATATGTATTAGTGATTGGACAATTGTTTAATTTTCATTTGCGCTATGAGCTAACATAATAATAAGACATATGTGTAAATTTTGATGTATGTGATAATGTACCTATGCAGCGGTAGTCCATTTGGTGTTAAGGTGTTGAGGTATTCTTCTTGATAGTAGTTGTTGGTATCATCTTCCACTGAGTCAAAGCTGATGTATGTTTTTGTTCTCCTGGGAATTTTCCAATCATCAATTCATTCAGGTTATCTACAAATTCATTTCTACTTGCTAAGATTGCCCATTTTGTTATATAGTCTTGCTAATTTATAATTATCCTGAAGCAATGGAAATATTTCTCTGACCAAGGATTCTTTTGGATTACTATCTTGACATAGTTGGACAATCATTTGTTCTGGAAGTGCTATTAAATTTTCTCTAATTGTGTTTTCTTTTCCGTTTTCCAGTATGAAGCAAGAACTCACTGAAAGTTGAATCTGCTCTTGCTCGCATATTTGTAGAAAGTTGTATATTTTCCATTAAAGGCCACAAATACGACCTCACCAAACTTGCATCTACCGTTTCCGCACGTGTAGATTTTGGTACAACAGAAAGAACTTGACGGAAGTCGCCTCCAAACACCATGACTTTTCCTCCAAAAGGTGCATCTTTATCCATTATATCGCGAAAGCTTCTGTCGACTTTTTCAATTGTGTGCCGCTTAGCCTTGGGTGCTTCGTCCCATATTATGATTTTGGCTAGTCTAATTAGTTTAGAACCTCCACCTTGTTTTGACATATTTGTCATTGTTATCTCATTTGCTTGTAGGGGCATGCCGAATCTTGATTGTGTTGTACGACCTTCAGGCAATATTGTCGCTGCCACACCACTGGTTGCAGATGCCAATGTTATCATACCTTCTGATCTAACCTTGGCCAGTAATGCCCAATACAAGAAAGTCTTTCCAGTTCCCTAGGCCCATCTACACAGAACAAACTTGGTATTTCTGAGTTGACCCTTTTGAGAATGGTATTGAAAGCTTGGGTTTGTTCTTGATTCAATTTTGATTGGGCGGCAACATCTTCAACTAGCACATTCACATTCATCTCTTCCGTTATTTCTCTACATTCAAGTGGTTCTGTTTGTTGTAATTGTTGTTTGATTTGCGGGATATCATAATTGTCAACAGTTTGTCCCATACTTTCCAAGTAATAATTAATACTTTTTAGGGTACAGTGGAGTTGTGCCTCATTTGTGCTGGAATGGTTCCTTCGAAAGTCTTCAGACATATCACTGTAATATGTGTCCTAGAGACTTCGTACATCCATTGGGTTGCAATGCATTAATATTGTAGCGAACAAACTTCGAAGAGCGGTAGGCATCTTGAAGGTGACAGCCTCTCGTAAACATTCTGAAATGTTGTTATTTGATTCTAATAATCCTCTTTCTTTGGCTTCCTCTTTAAAAGATTGACATTGCTTTCCATTAACATTGAGTAAGATTTCAAATGAAGTGATCCTTCTTACGTGATTCAATAATAGTCTTTCATAATACCTTTCTCCTTCTCTAGGATTCGCTGCAATATTGAGTCGCTTAATTTAGTCTATTCATTTTGTGAGATTAAGGAAGATGTACTTTAATTGTAATTGTCTTACCAATATTTATGCGGCCAATGACTATGCGCGATTTTCTTTTTGTCCATATTTTGGATTGGGAGTTCCATACATAATGCTCTGGGAATTCTCGATAAAGATAATTGCGAGCCTAAATGTCTATAGAGCATATCCTAAAGTACTCTGTAAGCATAGTTTGGTTTCAAAGTCTGATCCCACGATAGTTTGTAGATTTTGCTTCTTCCAGTATCACACTACATATTGTTTAGTAAGAATTATATAATGTCTTGTACTTTCTCTGTTTCAATCTGTTAATATCTATGTTATTTGTCAAAAAATTGAAAATACCTTCTTGTTTGCCTAGAAGATGTAATTCTAGGTTGATAACTGCTGGTTGCATTTCGGTTAGGTTAAACTCATATATTCTCCACATTGCTTCTGGTGGTAACACCCAACGTGCATCTTGGAAGCTTTTGATTTCATCAATGAATTTTCCCCATCGTCAGTTTCTATATATACAGCACATTTATCGTGGCCTTTATATATATATTTGTAAAGATACTTTATCGCTTTAATTCTTGAGCAGACTTCAAAATTAATGTGGCAGTTATATCTCATCAACAAATATGGGTTATAAGGTACAACATAACCCATTGGTTATTCATCTTTATTCCACGAACCTCACTTGTTTTCCCATCATTTCTTCTTCTGTAAATCGGATATCCATCATTTCCTTGTATTGATTTGTCATTGAATGTTCGGGGGTAGTGAAATTTACACTGTCCATCTTTCATACACAGGCTCGTCTTACGTGTCTCCCCGCAAGGTCCATGCATCGTATGCTTGATACCTAATGCCCTTAATTCTGGATGTATGACATTATTAGGGATTTCTGCACTAATGTATCTATCATACTCATCTGGTGATCGTATCTTATTACCTTCTTTAAATATTAGAAGTAGGTGTATATGTGGTAAGCTTCTCTTCTGAAATTCTACCACAAAAATATGGGCTGCAATAGGGTCTGAATATTTCTTTCTTGAAAATTTGATCTTTCAAGTCTTGCAATCTATCTCGAAACACTCTGGTAACCAAATCAGGTTTGTCTTGATGTAGTTGTCCTGGATGCAATTCTTCCTGAATCTCAACGCAATCTAGGTTACATGTCATGGTGATGAATAGATCTGGTCTTCCAAACTCTTGAACCAAAACCATCGCATCCGTATACCGTCGCCTCATATCCCTAGGTCCTCCAATAAACGATCCTGGTTGTAATAACCTTTGTCTTACCTTGTCTCCTCTACACTCACCGACACTTACACTATCAACAATACCAGTATCTCCCTTCGATAATTTGATTGCTCAAATCTATATTATTCAAGTCTTGTTGTTTCTATCTTAATGTATATGTCCACAACAAACTGCTGCAACAATCTCCCGCACAGTAATAATATGGATTTGTCACATGTTCGTACTTGTAGTTTATAACAGTAGTACTCCCTACAGGAAACACAACCTTTTGTGTCGCATCGTACACCTACATGAATTTTGTAGAAGTAGGCTTAGATTACTTATCCATATAAGGTTAGCATTAGCTTTATATTTTAAGTAACTTATAATATGTTAGCCGACAAAAGATTATTTTTTCTTGGCTATATTTAAAAGTGCTTACCTTGTGCTTCATTGGCCAACATCCCCACAGCAGTTGTGTATGTTAATCTACTTGTTTTGGTACTTGTAATTGGAGTTGCTTGGTTGTTGGTGATTCGATTGCGACATTTTTGTATTCCTTGATGCCAACCTCCTTCTCCTTTAGGCAGTATTATTGGATATTGCAGCAGATCATAACAGCCATAATAATGTTTTACGCGATGTTTATTTCTCGAGTGCTCGTGTACAACAATATCTCTTTCAAACGGTATATTTGGATTGTTTTCATCTACCCAAATTGCTGCGACCTGATCCACTAAGGGCTTGTTATAGACACGTTGATCTAATGAAGCATTTGCGGCTATGCGTATTTCTAGTTTTTGTAAGTTTGTATGTTCTTTAAGCTGGGAGAAGAATTCTGCATATGGATTCACCTTCATTATATTTCTTATTTTGGTCATGATTTCCTCTGCTAAATTGGCATCTTGTAGTACCGACATTCTATTGGCTAATTAATGGTCAGTATCATAGAAGTATAGTTGAAAGTATCCTGGTCTGTCATTGTTTAGGATTAAATATAGTAGATCATGATATATCTGACCTTGTGCCTTGAAACTGTAAACTCCTTTCCTAGAAGATGCCAAGTCTTTATCAAGCTTAACTCCAAATCATGTAAAAGCAAAGATGCTATTATACGCATGTATTTTTGAAATAACTTGGCTTCTTCTGAATCAGCCACAAATAATTCATAAAAGTCATATGCTACTTCATTGGGTGACCCATTGATATATCCACCTGCGCAACAGAATGTTGGTGGCTCATATTCAAACCTCAAAGAATGGCAGAAGGTGCAATCTTAATGTTTTTCCAGTTTATGAGTTGATGTTGTTGTAAAGTTTCCATTAGTAACCCTTATAACACAGACCATAATAATATATAGAAGGAAAATATTATTTTATGGTGCAGTCAATTTATTTGTATAGTCGTAGGTGTAGATTTTTGTAGTAAATATACCTCTGTTGTCGTTCGTCTCTGATATAGCTATACATTTCACTGATTTATTCTGCTTCTTCACCTGTGGTTCATGAACGTCGCCATATTCTATTTGAGTAGTTGCTGCCATGTATTTTTCAACCCATCGCAACACCTTTTGTACATTTGTCTGCCTTTTGCGCTTGACCACTAGTGCAAAAATGTTGTGATGATATTATAAATTTTAATCTTCAGTTGGCTTGTTAAATGGTTTTTGTCATTGAAATACAATTATGGTAAACATACCTCTAGTTTTGGCCTGCTCATTCTGTTGAACTTCCATTCTTAATTGAACTGCCTTCAAGGTAATTGTCTCCTATTTAAAAATTAGGGAATTTGTAAATTAAGTAGTTGATATTGTCATAGTGTGTGCTAGTGTAGTAGAAAGTTAATCATTTAATGTGTTAATTAAGTATAATAAACGGCACAAAATTGAGGGAGGTCCTATAGGTTGTGGAGTTGTCCTAATAGATACGTAATGGGAAAGTATGTGTGTAAGATGATAAGGTTAGTATCATTAGAATAGCAATGTATCTAAATCCTATATGAAATAATATAATGCATATTCCCATATCCGGTCTCACTAATAATTGCATCCTCTATCCCCACAACCCCAATGGCTTATAATGTTGTATTCCAACTTCTTCAGGTTTCTTGTTGTTTGCTAGCTTATCCATTTATGTCTTGTTGGTGAGGTTTCTTTCCTTGGTCTCAATCCGTTAAACAATTGTGGATTTCATCGTAACCATTTTTTCTATTTTCCATGGTACATGAAGTAGTAATAATGTCAATAGATTCCTTGAAAACATATGGGTTATCACTTAAAATGATTTTTGGTATGGGCAAGGGAATAATGAGTCTGGTTGAGTCATATGCATCATTTGTGCTAAGAAAACAATGTCAATCATATGTATAATCGGGATTAGTAGGGACTCTGGAATATTACTTTCAAACTGTAGAATTTAGGGATGGAAATATATGTGTTTTCCCCACCATACGCTACACAAAAAAATGTAAGATGAAGCAACTGTTATACTGTCGCCATGGATCAAGGGGTTACCCTATTTGTATATTTTTCATTTCTATGAGATGAATAATGCAGACGCCATTACTGGGTGTAGTTTACAGGGGTAGGATAATATATTACTTGGTGAACGTATTTAGGGAATTAAGAGCAACTTACAATTTTTATTACCCACTTTGTGATGTTGTTGTGTTACTGTGAAGTCTAGCAGGTGGTATTAATATGAAAGAAGAACAGAGGAGCGTGAAAATTGATTCCACGGATGTTGTGACTAAATGAAAATGTGATAGTTTCTCAACGTGTTGTTATTCTATACAGATGGAACTATGGTATGTGATGGGTACAATATTCCGAAAGATACTTAATAACTTGATGAAGGTGTAAATTTTTTAGAGTTATTTTACAGAGATGTTGGAGTGCCTTAGTTCCTTTTAGAGGGGTTTCACGAAGTGGTTGCAACATTTGAAAAGACAACTTTTGCGGTGAGTCGCGGAAATAGTCAGAAAGTTGTGATGTTTAAGAAAAGGCATGATTGTTCGCTGCTGGTCATTTGCTCCTGATGGGTCATAGTATTTTGTGTTGTTATATTTTATTATGGGTTGTGATATTTTAGTGGTTAGGTTTAGCGGGATTCTAGAGTTTCAGAGTATAAGTGATTGTTGGAAACATGGAATGTCGTATAATTTTATTATTCTTAATAGTATGAAATTGTAATTGCTTCTCAGCAATTTAAATTGCCGATAACATCTAAAAAGTTTGTGCCACTTCAGTAATTCATGTAGGGAAGTTAGTAAAGTATGCTTTTGGTGAATATAATCACTCAATTTAAGGTATAGTATCAATAAAATCAGTCTATTTAACGAATTTGTTAGTTAAGATCTGGAATTGAGGGAAGGACAATAAATTCAATAGTGCCCATATTGTACCCATATGATAGGAAAATAGCCATTACTATAACAACCACTTTTTCGAGAAGGGGAGGAAGTGACAACAGACGTTATTTCTGAGCGAAAACTGAAAATGCATCTTACCATAAGCCATTTCTAATTTTTATCATTTCTTTACATATCGCTCTGAAATTTTATTCATATAAAAGATAAGGTAATCACAACCCAAGTTGGGATTAGTTTAATAAGGTATTCTAATCCTACATAATGTCCCTTGGAAAGATCGTAACTTCTAACATGTGACAGACACCTCTTTTTTGTGCAGACAAACTCTATCCAAACAAAAAGATAAATGATAGTGCTGTCCCAATTGAAATCTGCATATTAGGTTGTCGATACATGATTGTTTTAGTGAAAATTGGAATTACTACAGAGAGAGTGGAAGCAAAAAATATGAAGAAGAGTAATAAATTAAGCTGACCTTTAGGTATGAACTGTAATCTTATTTCGTGTATTTCAAATGATATTATAATGAAAAGGTATTTTGAGATCGTGTTTTTTATTGAACGTAGGTAACATCCAACAGAGGGAATTTAGCACTTATGAGGTGTGAGTGTTTAGAGTTCAGTATAGAATTGCCATCAACAATTGTTTGTAAGTAGTTACAATTGATGTATATTGTAGAGACCTGATAAATGGAATTATCATTTGAATTAGATAGAAAACTAACAATTACGCATTCACACATAAGTAGTTAATAAGATACAAACATTGGTTAAGCAGTAAATGCACACATTGTTTAGTTAAATAATTCAGAAAAACATCTATTTTTTAACGGTTTTTGGTTTCTTCAGTTTGACTTGGGCCGCTCCATCTGTCATTTTCTTGGCCCTCTTTCTGTACATCCTCACTAATTTGACTTCGTCATCAACAATAATTGGTGCTTGCTCTTCAGCTTGATGTATTTCTTCAGCAATTATGCTATGTCTGTGGTTTGAGTCATTCATAACAATTCGCACAAGGAAGTTGAATTGGCTTTCTTTACTCAACACCAATTTTCGGTAGTGGTAACATTCTTCCCTCTTGTTAATATGTAGACAATTGGATGTGTTAGTTGGAAAGGTTTTATTAAGATACACAATAGACTATGTAAATATGTCCTTACATTAAGTCGACTCTATAAATTAAGTTCATACCTTTACTGAGGTTGATTCTATGTACTCTTGCACGCTGCAACCTAGTAAATATTTAGCCGCCTCAAATAGAATGACTCGCGCACGTCGTTCTCCAGCACAAACTTCAAGTCGTAAGAAGTACCTTCAAAATAAGGGGCAGTATCTTTTAATATAATGTGGTATGTAATTAGTTAATATTCAATGGCGTTTTAACAGAGACTAACTATAAAGGTTTGAGATATAGGAGAGAAAGATACTTTTATTCACGTACAACCTTCTTTATATAGAGCCAATACAAAACTGATAAAGTACAATATTAACAGAAACCTAGTTTACAGGAAACTATTAAAGTCCTAAATAGTAAAGATGACTAACTACGTATATCATCATATGGCTGAAATACAGGAAACTAATAACAGACTCCTAAACAAAAGGGTAACATCTATTATCTATTATCTCTTAATACGCCCCCGCAAGTTGGGGGTGACTGGAACAAGACCCAACTTGTGAAAATGGCGCTGAAAAGCTGTGCGGGGAAGAGGTTTGGTGAGGACATCAGCGACTTGATCAGCAGAGTGAAGGTGACGAACTTCAAGTGCCTTCTGTTGAACTTGCTCACGAACAAAATGAAAGTCAATGGCTATATGCTTCATCCTA
>JAJOOS010021531.1:0-24192 GCA_029582725.1 Solanum chiquidenum
TATGGGGATGCGAGTTCATATTAACTCAAGTCTCCATAAACCATGTAGCCATCATGGGTAGTAAAGGATCATACTTTTTAGATGACTCCTTAAGTTGCTTTTTAGCATAGACTAGTGGATCCACTTAGTTAAGGTGTTCTATATGATGGCAAAGTATAGGACAGTTCTGGAAGCGTGGACAAGACGCAGTATCACCACTTAGGCTCATAGTGGTGGTTGTCGGTTAGAGAAACTACCACATAAACTATATTACTTTGATATATGAGTAAAGTTGAGTTTGTTATTGCATATCTTTAACAAATTGAGTTGTTATTTACTGTTCTAAATGCTTTGTATAAATTGCACTATTATTGTTGTTTTACACTACATTTTGAGTTGAGTCATTCATGAGTTGAGTAAAGCCAAGGTAAATATTCCATTCAGATCCTTTTCAAGCTTAAGTTGTGTTTAGCATTTACTAATGCCAGTTGGACTGCTTCGTTTTATGATGCAGACGCAGGTAATCAGGATCAACATCCAACGCCTCGTTGATCAGGTTGAGCACTCAGAGTCAGTTGGTGAGCCTCCTTGCATTACGGAGGACTCTTTTTATTATTTGTTTTCTAGTTTTCAGTTGTTAGGATAATCGGGGGTCTTGTTCCGACATCCCTCTTTGTTTTAGTGGCTTCATAGACAGATAGTTATAGTTCTTTAGTCTTATTCATTTAAGTTGTATACGTTTAAGACTATTATTTCTTAAGTTACTTCATGAGTTATACTTCTTGTGTTTAAATCTTCCGCTGAGTAAGTAAGCCAGACCAAGGGTTTGCTTGGGGCTAGCAATGGTCCTCGAGTGCCAGTCCCGTCCAGGGTGTAGGCTCGGGGCGTGATAAACTTGGTATCAGAGCACATATTTAAAGAGTCCTAGAGAGTCTATGAAGCCGTGTCCGTAGATTCTTAATTATCGGTGTGAAGTACGCCACATATATAATTAGGAGGCTGTGACACTTTGGAAAAATTTCTCACTTCTTTCACACTCATTTCGTGCGTTAGAGTTTGATCTCTAAAAAGTTTCCGTCTAATTCATGCTTGCGGGTGTTTTTAGATAATCATGCCTCCAAGAGGAGTTATCAGAGGTTGTCGTGGTAGACGTAATGTTGAGGAGCAAGGGGTACCCAATGCACCTGATGTGTAACCCCAAGGAGAAGTTACCAATGCTGAGTTCTGTGAGGCTATCCAGATGTTAAGCCAAGTTGTGACCAACCAAGCTGGTAAACAAAGAGGAACTAGATAGGAAGTGACTGATACTTCGAGGATCCGAGAGTTCCTTAGGATGAATCCTCCAAGTTTCATGGGTTCGAGCACTATTGAGGATCCAGAGAGCTTTATTGAGGAGCTGAGGAAAGTATTTGAGGTTATGCATGTTGCCGATACTGAGCGAGTTGAACTAGCTGCATACCAACTAAAAAATGTTGCTAGGACTTCGTTTGACCAATGGAAGGAGGGTAGAGCTGAGGATGCACCACCTATGAGTTGAGCTTGTTTTGAGGAGGCCTTTTTGGGGTGTTTCTTTCCCCAAGAACGGAAAGAGGTTAAGGTACGAGAATTTCTTACCCTTAAGTAGGATTCCTTGAGTGTTCATGATTATGGGTTGACGTTCACCCAACTATCTCGTTATGCTCCAGAGATGGTTGTGGATATGAGGAGTAGAATGAGTTTGTTTGTTGCTGGGTTGTCCCGTCTATCAAGCAAAAAGGGCAGGGCACCGATGCTAATTTGGGACATGGATATATCAAGGTTGATGGTCTATGTGCAGCATATTGAGGAAGAGAAGATGAGGGATAAGAAGGAATTCAAAAATAAGAAAGCTAAGACAGGGAATGAGTTAGGGCAGCAGAAAAGTAATGTGAACCGTTCGTCCTTTCAGCAAAAGGAAAAGTGACCTACTCCATCATTTGCTAGTGCACCCGCTGTTGTACCCTATTCGATCTATAGCCGAAACAGTTTGCAACATAATATGGCTGACACTTTGATTTTTGAAAAAATTGTTTTATTTTTTTTAGAGTCGCCACCTAAATTTTAAGGAAAATATTAGGAAAACCATTTTTAAATATGTAAATGTGAACTCTGTTTTGATTTGTGAAACCAGTGAGATTCTGAGTAAGGGTTTTGGTTACTCGAGGGGAAGGTGTTAAGCATCCCTCAGAGCCTATCCGAAGATAGTCCTTCAACTCAATTTAGGAAAATATGATTAGGAAAATGTGTTTATTTATTTGCTTTAAAATCCAATGATAAGTTAATTGGTTAGTTTAAGAGAAGAGTAAAATACAAGGTACGATATATAGATGTTTTATAAAATAGATTTAATAGTAGTATTTTTATCATATTGTAAAATAAATAAATAAATGTACTTCAAGGTATGCTAATTTTTATATATTGGAAAATATAGATGAATCATAGTAAATTTATCGTAAAAAATATATAGATGTTGAATTTATGAAAATATGTCGTTTTATTAAGATGTGAAAAAAATAAAATAAGATAGTAGTCGAGTGTAAATATGTAGTAATATGTGATATGTAATTTGGATGAAAATACATAAAAATAGAGTTTCCTAAAAAAATTAAAATAAATAAATAATAATGATACTAAATGTTAAAATACTAGATAGAGTTTGTGATCTAAAATTATGTTTATTATAAAGTATAGTATATACATGTAAGTTGTTTAAAACATATGAACACTTATTATTTATTTACATGTATAGACAAATTGGCGATAGATTATATGTAGTAAAGTAATATGTATATTTAAGTGTATGCATTTATAAATTATAAAATAAAATAAATAAAATAAGTAAAAGTGGTAGTAGATAATAATAGGTTATGTAGAGAAGATATATAATATATACCTTTATATGTATGACATATATATGTATGTACCTTGTATTTGAACCTGTTGGCATATCTAGAATTTGAAATAACATGTTAAAAGATTAAAATATTTTTAGCAATGTTTGATCCAAAAAGTAGGAATAGTCAATACATTTTTGTAACTGGGTGATGTAAAGAGTATAAAAATAGGCCTAACTATTAGAACTCATTCTATAGTCACATTTGTTTTGTTAAATATATAAGCCTACTTTCCTACTCATTTCTTCTTTTAAAAAAATATAATTCCATAAGTTAATTATTTTAAAGTTAATTATTTTTAGCCTTTATGTATCTCTAAATTCATTTGGAAGTCCCAATTCATGAGTATTATTTTTTTCTACTTAAATACCTAAATGAATATTATTTCACCCTTTTAAAACTTCAATTGAGAATTTTAGATGATACGTTTTCCTATTCCTTAAGATAAATTTTGAAACACTAAACGAATATTATTTTAACCTTTTGAAACTTCATTTGGAAAACTTTTAAAACTATAATCCCCTCTTTTCAACTTAAAAGGCCTGAAAGAATGTTATAAGTAAAAAATGTTAACCCATTTTTAAGACAAACAATATATCAAAACTTGTAAGTAAATATTAGCCAGTATATCCAAACAATAAGACTCGGAAAGAGGAAGGCTAAGGAATATTGGACTCCTAATTTGCGAGACTCCAAGCGTTGCGATGATCCTAATTGTTGTTGGCCTAATATTTTAGGCCAATAACGAGTTTCAAAGTAGAAACTCCAGCCCTCCGATTGTACATGAAACATAAGAAAAGAAATAAGAGATAAAGATTAGTAACTAATTAAACGGTGCAGTAATGTGAGTATGCAAACAAACATGAATACATACAAAACAGTGATATCAACTTTTATAAAACCAACAGTTTCATGAATTTTAGGGATGACTCAATTAGATCCTTTGTAATAGAAAGGAGCACAAGACATTTAAACCATAGATTCAAAAATAAAAATAAATAAAGAAGGGAAAAGGGACAGAGAAACCAATCCAAACATAAAACTAAATACCAAATGGATTGAGTGTAAATTAAAGCTCATTCAATGAGCTACTGAAAAAAAAGAATATTTGACAAAGAAAAATATTCTTAAAGCCACGTGAAATTATTTGGACCAAAATCATATATTCCAGAATAAAAAACTGATCTAAATAGGATTATTACCACATTGTATTCACACGTTCTGAATTACGGAAAAAGAAGAGAGTATAAAGTAACTAGAATATATAACAACTTATACTTGATTACTCAGGTTTATTAGCAAGAGTTTCACCTTTTATTAGTGGGTTATCATATAAGTTCAATGCTTAAGTGCAATCAGCTACTAGTAAAAAAGAAACTAAACACAACACTCACTAATTGATAAACTTGGCGGTAATAAGGTGTAATGGAAAGAGCAGTGATCAGATTGGAATGCACCCAAACAACTGACTTCACACAGAGATAAAAGCTTAAACAAAAATATACAAATATTCAAAGTACACGATCAGTTTAATAGGCTGAAATCGAAGCAAGGAAATAAGGTAAAAAAAAAAACAAAGGGAGGAAGTGATACATACCTTATATGGAGCAGCAAACTAGGAGTGTTTTGTCAAAGACACCAACTTCAAACTCAAATTAAAACAAATCCAAGACAGGGGACAGAAAGATGATCTTACAATGTAATGTTATATGTCCCTTGTTGTCTGTGGTTTTTGGATCTTTTTAACGATATTGCTTGATGTTTTTGAATGTCTATCGGTTGTTCGATTCTCCGATTGCTATCGGATTTTTGATGTTGTTCTTATCTGGTTTTCTGGATTTTTTGAGATTTTTCTGGATCGTTCTTATTGTTCTTGTCCCGTTTGGATTTTTTTTTGAGATCCTTTTCAATGAGAACCAAATAACTTTTTATAGCAGATTTTGGGATAGATTCACACTCTAAAACCCATTAGATTAAGGCATAACCAACCAAAATCCAACCGTTCTTTGCGTCCCTTAACTTTTCAGGCCTAGCAATGGTGATGGTCAAGATTTCTAGGCTTGCTTCGGGTCAGAAATAAATCGGAAAAGATGTAAAGCTGATAGGAAGGGAGGGTTGTGATTGATGGACTGCGGATTGGGGAAGAGGTGACGTTGGAGACCGCCAGATATTGTTGTTTTCCGGCGGTTCATGGCTGTTTCTTTGGCAGTGGATGATGGGAAATGTCGAAAGAGGCATGGGGAAGGTAAGCGTGCAGCGTGCAGACACCTAGGGAAGGAGAAGAAAGAGTGAGACGTCGTCCTTTTCCTGGAAAAGCGAAGAAGAACGTTGGGGGAGATGGCGGTCTGGGAAAGGGAAAAGTAACGTGATTTCTAGGGAAACAAAATAGTATAGCTGGTGAATGCACTATTTTGAGGAAGGATGAAAAGCTTTGAGATTTAATTTGGGCGGTCCGATCGTTTGATCGGACGGTTGATAAAATAAAGAGTTTGAAAAATAATATATATATATATAGTAAAATGATGGATTAATTAAGTCCGTCAAATTAGATTGTAGGGCCGAGATTGAATCTAAAGACACACAATCCACGTGCTTGCCTACGTGGCATACATGGATTGGCCGGTTTAAGTTGACTTGGATTGCCAAATTTGCTCAAATTAAATCCACATAAATTATAACCTCTTCTTTATTAAATAGTCATAATTTATTAAATTAAAAATAATTATTTTGCAAGATTAGCTTATTTGATAAAATTAGTCACTATTAAAATTAAATTAATATAAATTAGTAGCTCATTAATTAATTAAGCTTTCTAATTTTTAAAAATGTACGAAAAATATCTATTGCGACAATATACATTATATTTGAACGAAAATAGATTCAATTCTTAAGAACGACACTTACTTAAAAATGACAAAGTAAGCATTAATATAATATATTTAATTTTTGTAAGAAATAACATTTATTAAATAAATTTATCAGGTAAAGTAAATAATAAAAAACTTTTCGTATTCCTATAAAAAATTTCATAACATATTATTATTATTATTATGAAATGTGGAGAGCCAAAATTGGGTGTCAACAGCTACACCACAAACAAATGTGAGTATAATAGCCAGAATTCCCACACTTCAGAGCTACCCAATCTCAGGGTAGTGTGGCACAATGAGGTAACTGGGCTCCTGCATGTGCTAAGTGTGGTAAAACCCACCCAGGTAAGTGTCGTGATTGCCAGTCAGGTTGTTTCAAGTATGGACAAGAGGGTCACTTCATGAAAGAGTGCCCTAAGAACCGGCAAGGTAGTGGGAATCAGGGCAATAAAGCCCAATCTTCATCAATTGCTCCACCAGACAGGGCTGCACCTAGAGGAGCTACATCTAGTATTGGCGGAGGAACAAATCGCCTCTATGTGATCACTAGTCGCCAAGAGCAAGAGAACTCTCCTGATGTTGTCACTGGTATGATCAAAGTCTTTACTTTTGATGTTTATGCTTTGCTAGACCCAGAAGCAAGTTTATATTTTGCAACCCCTTATGTTGCAAACAAGTTTGATGTTCTCCTTGAGAAACTCTGTGAACCCTTTTGTGTTTATACACCTGTTAGGGAGTTTATTCTAGCTGAGCGAGTATATCCTGATTGTGTCATTTCCATTAATCACAAAGACATCATGGCTGATTTAATTGAGTTAGACATGGTAGATTTTAACGTCATTCTAGGTATGGACTGGCTTCATGTCTGTTATGCCTCCATTGATTGTAGAACTCGAGTTGTTAAGTTCCTAATTCCTAATGAGCAGTCTTAGAGTGGAAAAATAGTTCAGTAGTGCCTAAGGGTCATTTTATTTCGTACCTTAAGGCAAGAAAGTTAGTTTCTAAGGGTTGTGTCTATCACTTAGTCTGAGTTAATGACTCAAGTGTTGAGATACCTCCCATTCAGTTAGTTTCTATAGTAAAAGAGTTTCCAGAAGTCTTTCCAGATGATCTATTCGGAGTCCTTCCTGAGAGAGAGATAGACTTCAGTATAGATTTTCTTCCAGATACTCGTCCTATATTTATTTCACCATATAGAATGGCACCAACTGAGTTGAAAGAGCTTAAAGAGCAGTTGAAAGATCTTCTAGATAAAGGTTTTATTTGATCAAGTGTCTCACCTTGGGGCGCTCCGGTCTTGTTTGTGAGAAAGAAGGATGGTTCCCTTAGGATGTGTATAGATTACCATCAGTTGAACAAGGTTACCATCAAGAACAAGTATCCTCTTTCGAGAATTGATGATATTTTTGATCAACTTCAGGGTGGTTCTTGTTTTTCTAAGATTGACCTCGGATCTGGCTACCATCAATTGAAAGTAAGGGAATGTGATATTCCCAAGACAGCATTCATGACCCGTTATGGTCATTATGAGTTTCTGGTCATGTCGATCGGTTTGACTAATGCACTTGCAATATTCATGGACCTTATGAATATAGTATTCAAACCTTATTTGGATATGTTTGTTATCGTTTTAATTGATGACTTTCTAATCTATTCGAGGAATGAGGAAGATCATGCTAGCCATCTCAGAATAGTACTTCAGACTTTGAAAGATAAGGAGTTATATGCTAAGTTCTCTAAATATGAGTTTTGCTTTAGTGTGTTGTGTTCTTGGCCACATAGTTTCCGCTGATGGGATTAGAGTTGATACCCAAAAGATAGAGGCAGTGCAGAATTGGCCTAGACCCACACCTCCAATCGATATTAGGAGTTTCTTGGGTTTGGCTGGCTATTAATGAAGGTTCGTAGAGGGGTTTTCATCTATTTCGTCCCCTTTGACCAAGTTAACTCAGAAAATAGTGAAGTTTCAATGGTCTGAAGCTTGTGAGAAAAGCTTTCAGGAATTGAAAAAAAGGTTGACTACTACCCCAGTTTTGACCTTACCAGAAGGTACTCAAGGTTTTGTGGTGTATTGTGATGCATCTAGAGTTGGTTTGGGTTGCGTACTAATGCAGAATGGCAAGGTTATAGCTTATGCCTCCAGATAGTTAAAAGTTCATGAGAAGAATTACTCAACCCATGACTTAGAGTTGGCTGTTGTAGTATTTGCTTTGAAGATATGGCGTCATTATTTGTATGGTGTTCATGTAGATGTATTCACTGATCACAAGAGTCTTCAGTATGTATTTACTCAGAAAGAGCTCAATCTCATACAAAGAAGGTGGTTAGAATTACTCAAGGATTATGACATGAGTATTCTTTACCACCCAGGTAAGGCTAATGTTGTTGCTGATGCTTTGAGAAGGTTGTCTATGGGTAGTACCGCCCATTTTGAGGAAGATAAGAAAGAACTAGAAAGAGATGTGCATAGACTTGCACACTTAGGAGTCCGACCAATGGATTCCACAGAAGGAGGAGTAGTGGTGATGAATGGGGCTGAATCATCTTTAGTGTCTGAAGTTAAAGAGAAACAAGACCAAGACCCAATTTTTCTTGAATTGAAGGTAAATTTTCATAAGCAAAAAGTATTAGCTTTTGAACAAGGGGGAGATGGCTTATTGAGATATCAAGGTAGATTGTGTGTACCAATGGTGGATGGAATCCAAGAGAAGATCATAGATGAAGCTCATAGCTCCAGATATTTCATTCATCCGGGGTTCCACAAAGATGTATCGCGATCTTAGAGAGGTTTATTGGTAGAGTAGTATGAAGATGGGCATTTCTGAATTTATGGCTAAGGGTCCGAATTGCCAACAAGTTAAAGTAGAGCATCAAAGGTTTGGTGGTTTGAATTAGAATATAGAACTTCCGGAATGGAAGTGGGAGATGATTAATATGGATTTCATCAAAGGCTTACCAAGGTCTCGCAGGCAACATGATTCTATTTGCGTGGTCGTCGATAAAATGACAAATTCACGAGTTCATCGTAGGTTCATAGTTGAAAAATATGATTTAGGCACGAGTCAACATAATTTCAACTAAATTTCACGTAATAACATTTAATAATGCATTAGAAGACTTAATCAATCATTATTGAATGAAATCCAGATTTATTGAATTGAAATACTAGTTTAATCAATTGGAAATTAAATTGGAAAATTGAAATCCTTGGGGACCCCATGGAGGAAAGGACACCATCGGTAAATATGCACGTACCTTGATGCTAGAAGCCCCAAAAAAATGGAGGATTGGAGACTTGGATGAACCCTAGCTCTTCTTCTTCTTTCTTAGACTAGAGAGAATTTGGAGAGTGAATTTAGTTGGGTTTGGGAATTTAGGAGCATGGGGTTGAAATGGGTAGTTTGAGGTCCCAAAAACCTTATATAGGGCTTAGGGTAGAAGATAAAACGACATGATTTTGATTTAAAATGATTAGGTAAAAGACCCAAAAACCCTTGAAAATAATTGTTGACCCATTCCTACGGTTTGGACCTATTGTATGTAGGTTCTTATACGGATCGTCTTGGTCGATCGTAGAAATGATCAGAGACCCTTTATTTGGCCAACTTTTGATAGACACAATCTACGATTCATAGATCCATTTATGGACCGTAGATACCAATCGTATAACCCAACCTAAGTCTTTAAAAAATCATCAAGTCTATGACCCACCTATGAGACCTATCTACAACTCATATAATGGTTGACGGGCTATCCCAGTGAACCATAAAAAGGGTACTGGGACTTGTTTTGAAAAAAATATTTTCCCTCGTCCTACGATTTCCATCTACGAGTCGTGGAAGCTTCCATGGTCCATAGATGGGACCCGTAGAACCAAAATTCAGTCCCAAAATTCCATTTTTCCAAATTCCGAAGGTGTAACATATGTAGAGTGAAAGGATAAATAGTACGTAAGTTGTGAAAGAAATGTGACGGCAATCTGTAAATAGGTAGACGGGGAGATAAAGATTGAATACTAATCAAGAGGTCTTAGTTGGCGAGTGTTTCTTAATTTTATCTAGTAGTTATAATTTAGTATAGTATTTGAGCAATTATATTTATATATGTGTTTAGTACTAGACACTAAGCTTGAATTTTAAATGAGTGTCGTGATAAAAAAGATGTTAATGTGAGGGTGACGATATTAGTTTAGGGATTTGATTTGATATATTTTATATAGAGTAGGTGAGGAATTAAGGTGTTAGTTTTCAATAAATGTGAGTGGTACAAGTGTGGGATTCTGAATTTTAGATGAGAGCAATAAAGTGCGGCTAAGTCATTAGATTAACAAGAGCATTAAGAGGTGTACCCGAGATCGTATGTAGTCATATGAGGTTCTAATTAACTTTATGATTTTTCCTGTGTGACTAGATAGTATATTTGAGCTGTCAATATGGAGTAGGCTGATGTAAATATTATTTATTACCCTTAAGAGTTTGGTTGAAGTGACTATATATAGCCAATGATTAGCCTTTCAAATATATTTCAAGTTTCCTCCAGTTAGCTAGATATGAACTTAGAAAGATGGTATTAGTGGGATAAGAAGTAAAAGTTAGACTATCAAGAGTTATATTAAGAGACTTTGTAGGTTAATGAAGGTAATAGTTATAGAAAGTCTTCTATAGAAGCTGGAAGAAGTTAAGAGCAATATCTCATAAAGTAGCCTCAGAACGAATCTTAGTGCCTTCTTATGGAGAGTTTAGTAGCCATGAGACTAGAATTTCCTAAGTATTAGAGTAAAGCAAAAATAGACCAGTTTAAGGATGATGGAATGTATCGTAGCTTTAAAGTGTCGGCTTCAGACCTAAGGGGAGATTATAAAACAACTCAAGTGTGGAGAATTAGATAGTGATGTATTCATAAAGATTTTCAGTGATATATAATTCTATTAATAATCTAGCGTATTCCTTAAAGTTGAGTTTTTACAACATTCGGTTGATGCCACTAATATCAGAATTGTGTTAATAACCTATACTTATGCACTTTAGACATATTATCATCTATGCTCAATTACCTTAATGAGGGGCAAAGCCTTTTGCCCATTGATTTCAATCTTACTCTATAGAGTTATAGATATCAGCCTAATGATATGAACCTATTCATATAAGCACCTTGTCTCATGGTATGCTGATGAGTCCGAGATTTGGACTTATTTAGGGAATTATTTGTATATATTTAGTGTCCTCAAATGCTTATTTTGTGCCAATAACTGATGTAAAACCCTGGACTTTTACGTATATTGATCGAGGAACAAAGCAAGGACACTAATTTGCAAAAAGGAACAAAGTGAGCTGAAAGAACGAAGAAATGCATGCTTGGTGATCTCCAAGTTCACTTGGCGAGTCGCCGAATGGCCATTTGACTGCCTAAAGTTCCAGTATGCCAAGCCCTAAAGGAAAGAACCAAGTTGGCGAGAGAAAGGACCAGTCGGCGAATCGCCGAGTGGTTCTGCGATGCAGTATTGGATCATCCAAAGTTACAGACCTTGAGGATGCTGAAGGCCAAGGCAGAAGGGCGATGGAATTGACCAAAGGGGGATCACCGAGTGGATCGATGAGCCTGACTTACTTTGCCGAGTGAATCTTCGCAGCATATTTTTGGTGACTATAAATATATTTTTGAACATTTAGTTTAGTATCATTGAATCATTATTCATTCTGAATAGTATCTATGTTCATATTTGGAGAGTTTTTCCTTAGCTTTGAAGAATTGAAGTTTTTCACTTTTGAGAAATTGGAAGTGAGTGTTCAGATTCTTCGAATTGGACCATTGTAAAGATGAAATCAATCTTACCCAGTTGATGAAAACTCATTTTGGTAACGATTTTTATCTTTTTATGATGGCTAGATAAAACCCTAATTCTTGGGGTGTGATTATCTGATTATGGGCTGATTTAGTTTATGGGTATTTCTAATTGCTAGTTTAAATGTTGTTTAGAAGTGAGTTCAATCATTAATTGTGGTGTAATTTAAGAATTGTAGTTGCAAATGCAGTTCTACTCTTGTATTTTTAGCTTGCTCGAGAGAGAGATGTTTTAAAACTAAGATTATTTATTGATGGTTAGTGGGTATTGGGTTGACATGGGTTCAGCTCGAGAGACTGAATCCTAAACCCATTTCCATACATTCAGCTTGAGAGAGTGAATTGACTAAGGTGTGGGTTGTTCTTATTTTTCTTGCTTGTTGATGTTCAAGAGAAATCGACTTGATTCAGGGTAAATTGTTCGAGAGAAAGTTTACCTCCTCTATATTCTAGCTTACTCACTAATATTTAGCTATTTTCTAATAGTTGCAATTACCCATTTGTGTATATTAGCCTATAATCGAATCACATCCCAAGAACTCGTCTCATTATTGTTATTTCGTATTGTTTGTTGTTGTTGTAGTTGTTAATTAAAACCAAAACCCCCGTATTTGACATTCGTGTCACCCCCTGATTTGAATTATGTTTTTATTCAATAATTTCTATTCCTATGACTAATTTGACCATGTTCACACTTTACTATTGAATCTCAAACACGTACCACTCCCTGTGGGATTCGACCCCAACTTATTTAGTTGGGTTTTATACTAACTAACAATCGTTGACACTTAAAATTGGATGAAGAGTCCTTGAAATTTTAATCATATGCTCAGTCACAATAGAAAATAGATACGTTTGGCAGTTTGGCGAGCTAGGTCGAGCTCGCCGAACCACTCAGCGGTTCGCTGAATCCCCCTTGATCACCTTTAATTTCATGCAAAATGTTAAGTTTGGGTTCTGTAACTTTCGGCGAGAAGCTTGAGTTCACCGAGTGCACTCGGCGTTTCGCCGAATGTCTTCTTTGATCGCCCTTTCTGTGCCCCTAACCCCTAAAATGCACTGTAACTTTCGGCTTGTGTGATGAGCTTACCGTGAACCATGTATGATGACACCTAGAATTTTCCCCGTTGGTCCAGTTGACTAAGTGATGCAAGCTCTTGAAATGATCTTAGGCAACATTTTGAAGGGTGAAACAATTTGACATTATACCTTTTTTGTGACCTACCTTGTGAGAGTGTGAACTTTGATTGAACTCCCTTTTTGAGCCTTATCCTTTTCTTGGAAGAAACTTGAGCAAATAAGACCTCTCTTTATCCATTCGCCTATAATCCTCATGAAGTGTGGTTTGCTTGAATAACCAACTTAGGCCAAAAGCCTAAGTTGGGGGTGTGGTGAAAGGAGAAGGTAAATCAAGAAATGCAAAGAAGTCCCCCTTGATCCATTGTTTTGAGAAAGATGGAACCCCTCCATAAATAAAAGAGAGAAAAAGAAAAAAATGAAAAAAGTTGTGAAAGGTACAAAAGAAATGGGGTGTCCAGTATTCTATGAGAAATGAATAATGGGGTGACTTTTGAGCATGGTGAAAATGTAGAAGAAAAGGAAAGAAAGTGTTTTTCATACCACATTTCATGAGGACAGCAATCACTGAGCCTAAATGACCATACATTTACACTAAGCCCCATTACAAGCCTTGAAAAGACCTTTTTGATCTTGAGTGAGTTGAAACGAATGTTGGTTGGAAAATAAGGGCAAACCTATGGGTGAATTCATGCATGAGTTCATCTTTGTGAGTGTGAGAGTCGTATGTGATTCCAGAGCTATAAAGTGTTGAACCATTGTGTGTAAATATGGAATCATCTTTGTGTGAGGGCATTTGAGTACCTTTGTTGAGCTTGGACTTGCATTTGAAGCAAGTATTGTGAACTTAAGAATCTTTGGTAGTGGTGAGTCACAACTTGAACTTTTGAGTGCACAATTGATCCTTGCATGAGTAAGTTGAGTCTTGTTATGTGCATTCATGATTGAGTCTTGTGTAGCAGTGTTTGAGACATCCGTTTTGAACTCTTGAACTTGAGTTATACTTGAGGACAAGCAAAATTTTAAGTTGGGGGTGTTGATGAGTCCGAGATTTGGACTCATTTAAGGCTTTATTTGAATAGATTTAGTGTCCTAAAATGCTTATTTTGTGCCAATAACTGATGTAAAACCCTTGATTTCCAGGTATATGGATCGAGAAACAAAGCAAGGACACTAATTTGCAAAAAGGAACAAAGCGAGCTGAAAGAACGAAGAAATGCAAGTCTGGTGATCACCAAGTTCACTTGGCGAGTCCCCGAATGGCCATTTGACCGCCTAAAGTTCCAGTGTGCCAAGCCCTAAAGGAAAGAACCAAGTTGGGGAGAGAAAGGAGCAGTCGGTGAATCGTCGAGTGGTTCCGCGATGTAGTGTCTGATCGCCCAAAGTTACAGACCTTGAGGATGCTGAAGGCCAAGGCAAAAGGGCGACGGAATTGACCAAAGGGCGGATCGCCGAGTGGATCGGCGAGCCCGACTTAGCTCGCCGAGTGACTCTTCGCAATATAATTTTGGCTACTATAAATACATTTTTGAACATTTAGTTTAGTATCATTGAATCATTATTCATTCTGAATAGTATCTGTGTTCATATTTGGAGAGATTTTCCTTAGCTTTGAAGAATTAAAGTTTTCCACTTTTGAGAAATTGGAAGTGGTTCTTTAAGATTCTTCGAATTTGACCATTGTAAAGATGAAATTGGTCTTACCCAGTTGACGGAAACTCAATTTGGTAACAATTTTTATCTTTTTATAATGTCTAGCTAAAACCCTGAGGTGTGATTATGTGATTATGGGCTGATTTAGTTTATGGGTATTGTTAATTGTTAGTTTAAATGTTGTTTAGAAGTGAGTTCAATCATTAATTGTGGTTTAATTTAAGAATTGTAGTTGCAAATGCAGTTCTACTCTTGTATTTTTGGCTTGCTCTACAGAGAAGTTTTAAAACTAATATTATTGATTGATGGTCAGTGGGTATTGGGTTGACATGGGTTCAGCTCGAGAGAGTGAATCCTAAACCCATTTTCACACATTCAGCTTGAGACAGTGAATGGAATAAGGTGCGGGTTGTTCTTATTTTGCTTGCTTGTTGATGTTCGAGAGAAATCGACTTTATTCGGGATAAATTATTCGAGAGAAAGTTTACCTCCTCTATAGTCTAACTTACTCACTAATATCTAGCTATTTTCTAATAGTTGCAATTACCCATTTGTGTATATTAGCCTATAATTGAATCACATCCCAAGAACCCGTCTCATTATTGTTATTTCATATTGTTTGTTGCTGTTGTAGTTGATAATTAAAACCAAAACTCCTTTATTTGACATTCGTGTCACCCCCTGATATGAATTATATTTTTATTCGATAATGTCTATTCCAATGACTGATTTGACCATGTTCACACTTTGCTATTGAATCTCAAACACGTTTTTGAGAAAAATAACTGGTGGATTGATATACAATGCTCACTGCTGTTTTTTTCCCCCTTTTTCAAATAACAAGAAATAAAATAAAACAAAAAAATATGGACACTACATGCATACATATACGACACAACAAAAAAAGAAGAAGAAAGGAACAAAAACGTAAAAAAAAAACGTAATAAAAAAAAATAAGAAAAGAGAAACAGAATGAAAAAAAAATAGGAAAAGAATATATAAAAAAAAGAACCAAAAAAAATATATAAAATAATAACCAAAACAGCAAAAATATTTTTTTTAAAGAAAAGGTTAGAAAACGAACGGAGGCACAAAACCAAGGAAGAAAAAAAGAAAACGTACAGTTTTTAAAAAAAATTTGTTAGTTCATGTAACACTAATAATTAAATTTTATCTCAATTAAGAATGTGGTTCCACATATTTTTGAGATGCTTAAGAAACTCAAGGATGTGATTACGCACCTTGGCCAAATTATTTTAATAATTAACTTTCATTAATTTAAATCAAGAGGTGTACATAGGTATTATTAGGTGTGAGGTACTCGATAGGAAAAGACAGTTATGCCTCTAAATGTCAAGACCAAGAATGCGGTTACGCATCTAGGTTCAGACTAATAAAAATTCAACAATTAAAAAAAAGTAAATCATGTCCTGTAGACACAATATATCCAAAAAATAGCAAAAATAAGTATAAGTCAATTAAAGCGACCGTGCTAGAACTACGGGACTCGAGGGATGCCTAATACATTCCCATCGATCAACAAAATTCCTTACCTGAATTTCTGGTTCGCAGACCAAACCTAAAGAGTCATTTTCTATTGATTAGGGATTCAAAAAGGTGACTTGGAACACCACAACTCAATTCCAAGTGGCAACTCTGAAACAAATAAAACAATCTCTAATCAATACTGTCACTTAAATTGGAAAAACTTTATCCGCCGTGCAATAAAGGGGTGTGATAGGAACAAAGCAAGGAAAATAATTTGCAAAAAGGAACAAAGCGAGCTGAAAAAGTGAAGAATAGAAAGCATGATGATCACCAAGTCTAGTTGGGGAGTCGTTGAATGGCCATGTGACCGCCTAAAGTTCCAGTGTGCCAAGCCTTGGAGGAGAAAATCCAGTTTGCGAGAGAAAGGAGCAGTCATCGGATTGCCGAGTGGTTTCGCGATGTAGTGTTGGATCGCCCAAAGATACAGAGCTTGAGGATGTGGAAGGCCAATGCAGAAGGGCGATGGAATTGACCAAAGGTCGGATCGGCGAGCCCGATTTACTGCGCTGAATGGCTCTTAGCAGCACATTTTTGGTGACTATAAATACATTTTTAAACATTTAGTTTAGAATCGAAGCTTTCATCATATCAAATTTTATATTGAATCCTGAGTATTGAGACAAGTTTTCTCTAGTTTTTCCTAAGCCTTGAAGAATTGAAGTTTTTCATTTTTGAGAAATTGGAAGTGGGTCTTTGAGACTCTTTGAATTGGGCCATTGTAAAATCGAAATCAATCTTACCCAGTGATGGAAACTCAACTTGGTAACAATTTTTATCTTTTTATGATGACTAGCTGAAACCTCAATTCTTGGGGTGTGATTATGTCATTATGGGTTGATTTAGTTTATGGATATTGCTAATTTTTAGTTTAAATATTGTTTAGAGGTAAGTTCAATCATTAATTGTGGTTTAATTTAAGAATTGTAGTTGCAAATGCAGTTATACCCTTGTGTTTTTGGCTTGCTCGAGAGAGAGGTTTTAAAAACTAAGATTATTGATTGTTGGTCACTGGGTATTGGGTTGATATGGGTTCAGCTCGACAAAGTGAATCCTAAACCCAGTTCCACACATTCAGCTCCAGAGAGTGAATGGACTAAAGTGTGGGCTGATCTTATTTTGCTTGCTTGTTGATGTTTGAGAAAAATTGACTTGATTCGGGGTAAATTGTTTTAGAGAAATTTTACCTCCTCTATAGTCTAGCTTACTCACTAATATCTAGCTATTTTCTAATAGTTGCAATTATCCGTTTGTCTATATCAACCTATAATCGAATCACATCACAAGAACCCGTCTCATTATCATTATTTTGTTTGTAGTTGATAATTAAAATCAAAGACTCCTTATTTGACATTCGTGTCATCCCCTGATTTGAATTATGTTTTTATTCGATAATGTCTATTCCTATGGTTGATTTGACCATGTTTACACTTTACTACTGAATAATAAATCTGTACCGCTCCCTGTGGGATTCGACCCCAACTCATTTAGTTGGGTTATATACTGATTAACGATCGTTGATGATTACAATTGGATTAAGTGTCTTTGAAACGTTATTAATTAAAATGGCGCCGCTGCCGCAGAGTGGTGTTGGTTAAGATTCTTTTGGTTAAGTTGAATTTTATTCTTTTTAGTCATAGTTGAATCTACTTACTTTCAGTTTTGGTTCTCGTGTTGATTTCTTAGAACAGAAGAAAGGAGCATGTCTTGTAGCAATGGTGACCCAATGGACCACCCTCCTTCGAGAATGATGATTCTTAGGGATAACATCCTAAATTTCAGTAAATTGGAGGGTGAGTCAATCCATGAGTTGTGGATGAGATTTAAGACAATATTGCTACAATGCCCAACTCATGGTATCTCAGATAAAATGCTATTGGACTGTTTCTATAGAGGTCTTGTTCCTGATAACAGAGGAGTGGCTGACCAAATGTCTCCAGGTGGTCTCACACGACTACCCTATGCAATAGCAGCCCAACTCCTTGATCACATGGTCAAGACCAACAAGGAGGAAGGGAGGACCAGGTCTTGGCCACACTGTTGACTCAGCTGGATCTCGTGGCCAAAGAGATCATGGAATTGGAACTACCGTACCAAAAGGAAGATAGGTACATTCCCCATCATTAGCATAGAAAGTCCAAGGAGTACGAGGGTGGACAGATAGAAGAGATGCTCTCACTTATTCTCCACAAGTCAAAGAACACGATATAGTGTTGAAAGAGATAAAAGAGAATATCTCACTGCTGAATAAGATGACTGCCTCTCATTCCATGTCGATTCAGCTGCTGGAGACCCAAATATGGGTTATGTGTTATCTCACCTCTACCCCAGGAATGAAGGTTGAGTCGGGACTTACGTCTTGCCACGACGTTAACTAAGGCGCTTCTTGGGAGGCAACCCAAGTTTCTATTGCTTTATTTTTGTTTAAGAAATAATCGTGCGTTGATTTTGCAGGTTGAAGTGTAAAATGTGTTTGAAAAGTGCAGGTTGATGAGCGAAAGACCCAGTCAACGACTCGCCGAAACTGTTGGCGAGCCCGACTTGGATCGCCATTGGACTCTAGAAATTATGAAGTTGTAGTCTGTAAAACTCGGCGAGCCCATGGACTACTTGGCGAATGACCGACCAGGTCGGCGGTCACGACTTTGTCTGCCGTTTGGACCCCACATTAACTGAAGTTCCTGTAAAACTTAGCGAGGTAAGTGACCACTCGGCGTGTCACCGAGTGGGTCGGTAAGCAAAACTAATGTCGCCGAAAGGGCGAGAAGTAGACGGTTTTTAAAGGTCAAAGGTTTAAAATTTCAAACTCTTTCACATTCCCTCACTTTTTAACTTCCCAAGATATCACACCTGCACTATATTTTTCTATATTTTTATTTTTATACCGCTGCCTAGTCGTCAATCTTGTGTTTGGAGTTGGAATTCTTTGCCGCCTAGCTTTTCAAAGTGTTTATTCGACATTAAAGGTTGGTTTTCCGAAGCCCGAACTTATAATTAGCAATTAATGTCAGTTGTAATTGTTTTGATCTTAGTGATGCGTGTTGGGCCTCTCGGAATCCATGTTTGTGTGTTTGTTTGCCGAATTTAATTTGAAAATCTTGCCTAAAATGCCAATATTGTTGATTTCCCAAATTTTCGTGCTTTAAAATTGATCTAAATTGTTGGGTTGTGCAAAAACATTGTTGGTTCTAGTTGAGTGAAGTCTGAGTAACCCATAATTGTGCTAAATAACGTACTTTGCAAGATGATGGAGCGTTTGACGTCATTCTTAAGGGCGTAAGTCGTCAAATGGCCAATTTTGGCCAAACCGGGAGAAGTCTGAGTATCTCGGGGGCATGGGTCTTATGGGTCTGAGTCTAATTGAGTTAGTGTATGCTTTGATTTTGTTTTCCGGGGTTGCGGAGTTGATTTTTGAAGTCAGGGTAGAAAGTAAGCACGTTGGGCAGTTTGGCGAGCTGGGTCGAGCTCGCCAAACCACTCGACGGTTTGCCGACTTGCCCTTGATCTCCTTTAATTCCATACTAATATTGAGTTTTGGTTATGTAAATTTCGGTGAGAAGCATGAGTTCATCGAGTGCACTCTGCGACTCGCCGAAAGTCTTCTTTGATCGCCCTTTACGTGCCCCTAACCCTTAACATACATTGTAACTTTGGGGAGGCTTATCTTTTCTCACCGAATGTTGTCGATGATTTTGCCGAAAGGCCCCTCCCATCGCCGACATTCCAATTTTTCTAAAAAAATTTAAGCCAATCCTTTCGGCGAGCCTGATCTGGCTCGCCAAAGTGATTTTACAACTCACTGATCGGTTCGGTGAGTCTGTCTACAACTATTTTTCTGCAACTTTTCTTGAAATGAATATAACTTTTTTTTAATGTTTTTGCAGATATGGCTAGAACCAACCTTGACATGCTGCCCCATAAAAGAGCACGGGGAATAGTAATAAATGAAGGGGTAGTAAATCCCTTCAAAAAGGGAAAGACAACACCTCTTAAGGAAGGCAAGGGGAAGGGCAAAAAGCCCATGTCTGAGGTTCCGGCAGCGGGGGAGAGTCCTTGGATCCCGAGTTGCATTCTCTGAGCCATATGATGATCAACCTCTCTAGTTCAGGCGAGTGGAGATCCGTGCAAGATTTCACCTAGAATCATCAAGAGCCCCAGAGGCAACCCATCCTACATCAGATACAGTGCCATCTCCGACACTGACTATGGCCCTAGTGACACCAGTACAGGTTCCTCCTCTCCGGCTACTTAACAGATTAAAATCCAAGGGATTGAGGACGATTCTAGAAGATACGTTTTTGTCCATAGAGGGCATATATGGCATAATACCCTCTATTATTGGACACACTCAGGTGGCATAGATTCGATATCTTCACCAGGACACGAGGCCCATATCCCCACCTGGGTCCGTGAGTTCTATTTTGCTTACGATGATCTGGTTCCTCAGGGGAAGAAGAAGGACAGTGCCTTCAGACCGGTGAAGTCAGTCATGGTCCGATGAAAAGAAGTTGGGTGTTGCAGCGATCATATAAACGTTGTCTTTGAGAGATCCACAGGGTTCGAGCATGAATATGAGGGCCTGGCGATAGCTCATTCCCTGGATGACCTAAAGGGATAGCTTGCCTCCTATATTTATGATACCACCCGAGGTGGATTGAGGCGGGAGTCCAGATAGAGAAGAAGGACTTGAATATAGTTGCACGATACTGGTTTGGATTCATTAGCAGCTCCATCATGCCTTCACATAATGAGTCCATTCTATGCCATGCAAAAGAAGCATGTCTGGGGTCGATCATAGCAAAGAAGTGGATCAACTTGGGATTGATTATTGAGCAGAGGATGGCAATGAGGGACAAATAGCATCAGGCATCCCTTCCATTCTCGGTCTTGATTACGGAGTTATGCCGGCGTACTGGAGTTCCTCGTGATGAGACGAGAGATATTGAGGTCACTCCTACATCCTCTACTGACATCCAACACATAGAGGCCGAGTACACTCGGGAGGAGGCATACAGAAGGAGAGTAGCTCCGGTGGACACATCCCCAGAGATTGATGTTGAGACGATTCCTGTAGAGGCACCTTTGCCTACTCCGACCGTCAGGCCTTCAGGTACACCTGCTCCCACTTCTTCCTCCCAGCTCCTGGTACTTCTGCCAATTCCCAGCCCACCAGGATTACTCGTCAAAAGCCTAAGTTGGGGTGTGGTGAAAAGAGAATGTAAATCAAGAAGTGTAAAGAAATTCCCCTTTACCCATGGTTTTGAAAAAAAATGGAAACCCTCCATACAAAAAAAACAGAGAGAGAGAAAAGATGAAAAGAAAAAGAATGAAAAAAATTGAGAAATAAAGTTGGGAAAGTTGCAAAAGAAATTAGGTGTCTGGTATCCCATGAAAAGTGAATAATGGGGTGAATTTTGAGCATGAATGAGAATGATGAAGAAAAGGAAATAAAGTGATGTTCATACCACATTTCATGAGGATAGCATCCACTGAGCCTAAATTTGCACTCAGCCCCGTTACAAGCCTTGGAAAGACCTTTTTGATCTTGAGTGAGATGAAATAAATGTTGGTTGAAAAATAAGGGCAAACTTATGGGTGAAGTCATGCATGTGTTCATCTTTGTGAGTATGAGAGTTGCATGTGATTCCAGAACTATAAAGTGTTGAACCATTGTGTGTGAATATAGAATCATTCTTTGTGTGATGGAATTTGAGTACCTTTGTTGTGCTTGAACTTGCATTTGAAACAAGTATTGTGAACTTGAGAATCTTTGGTAATGGTGAGTCACAACTTGAATCTTTGAGTGCACAATTGATCCTTGCATGAGTAAATTGAGTCTTGTTGTGTGCATTCATGATTGAGTCTTGTGTAGCACTGTTTGAGACATCCTTTTTGAACTGCTGAACTTGAGTTTTATTTGAGGACAAGCAAAAGTTTAAGTTGGAGTGTTGATGAGTCCGAGATTTGGACTCATTTGGGGCTTTATTTACAATAGTTTAGTGTCCTCAAAAGCTTATTTTGTGCCAATAACTGATGAAAATCCTTGATTTCCAAGTATATGGATTGAGGAACAAAGCAAGGACAATAATTTGCAAAATGGAACGAAGCGAGCTAAAAAAGTGAAGAATAGAAAGCCTGGTGATCGCCAAGTCTAATAGGCGAGTCGCCGAATGGCTATGTGACCGCCTAAAGTTCCAGTGTGCCAATCCTTGGAGGAAAAAATTAAGTTGGCGAGAGAAAGGAGAAGTCGGTGGATCGCCAAGTGGTTCCGCGATGCAGTGTTGGATCGCCCAAAGTTACAGATCTTGAGGATGCTGAAGGACAATGCCGAAGGGCGATGGAATTGACCAAAGGACGGATTGCCGAGTGGAATGCGAGCCCGACTTACTGCGCCGAATGGCTCTTGCAGCACCTTTTTGGTGACTATATATACATTTTTAAACATTTAGTTTAGTATCGAAGTTTTCATTATATCGAATTTTATATTGAATCCTGAGTATTGAGACAAGTTTTCCCTAGTTTTTCCTAAGCCTTGAAGAATTGAAGTTTTTCACTTTTGAGAAATTGGAAGTGGGTCTTTGAGATTCTTCGAATTGGGCCGTCGTAAGAACGAAATCAATCTTACCCATTGATGGAAACTCAATTTGATAACGATTTTTATCTTTTTATGATGAATAGATAAAACCCCAATTCTTGGGATGTGATTATGTGATTATGGACTGATTTAGTTTATGGGTACTGCTAATTGTTAGTTTAAATGTTGTTTAGAAGTGAGTTCAAGCATTAATTGTGGTTTAATTTAATAATTGTAATTGCAAATGAAGTTCTACCCTTGTATTTTTCTCTTGCTCGAGAGAGAGGTTTTAAAAACTAAGATTATTGATTGATGGTCAGTGGTATTGGGTTGATATGGGTTCAACTCGAGAGAGTGAATCCTAAACCCAGTTTGACACATTCAGCTCGAGAGAGTGAATATACTAAGGTGTGGGCTGGTCTTATTTTGCTTGCTTGTTGATGTTCGAGAGAAATCAACTTAATTCGGGGTAAATTGTTCGAGAGAAAGTTTACCTCCTCTATAGTCTAGCTTACTCACTAATATCTAGCTATTTTCTAATAGTTGCAATTACCCATTTGTTTATATCAGCCTATAATCGAATCACATCCCAAGAACTCATCTCATTATCGTTATTTCGTATTGATTTCCGCTATTGTAGTTGATAATTAAAACAAAAAACCCCTTATTTGACATTCGTGTCATCCCCTGATTTGAATTATGTTCTTATTTAATAATGTCTATTCTTATGGCTGATTTGACCATGTTCACACTTTACTATTGAATTTTAAACGTGTACCGCTCCCTGTGGGATTCGACCCCAACTCATTTAGTTGGTTTATATACTGATTAACGAATGTTGACACTTAGAATTGGATGAAGTGTCTTCGAAACATTATTAATCACGCGCGTGCGCGCGTGTTTAATTATATATTAATAACCTAGTAATTTAAATCAGTTAATATTTTTTTTATTAAATCATTGAAAGAAGAAATTAGTAAAGAAAATAAAACAACAATGAAACTAGTAGGAAAAAGAATAAGGTTAAAGAAAACAAAAAGAAAACAAAAAGAGGGGGAAAAATAGAACATGCAAATTAATAAAAAGAAAAAAAGAATATAAAAAGGGGGATATGTAACATGCAAAAAAGAAAGATAAAAGAATAAAAAATAAAAATAAAAGCGAAAATCTTACTTAAAAATATTCTTAATCCCTTTAGAATTTCTTCCTAAAACTAATCTCAAATCCCATAAAACCTTATTTCCTATTTTCAATCCAACTCAAAAAAAGTAGTCATAAAATTACCCAAACTCTAAAAATCTAATCCTACATAAATACTAATTCCTATCAACTAGATGCCTACATATAATCTACCCACAATACAAAAAAAAAAATCATCATCAATTACTCATCATCACTCATCAAAGAATCAACACAAGAATACACGTACAAACAAGAAAAACATGTCTTCTTTTATCTACTTTTTTAAAAAAGAATTGAGTTTGATAATTAGAGAGATCAAGTTTGGGTTCCTGTTCGAGTTTTGATTATGTGGTTCTTGATTCAAAAAATATTTATGTAAGTTGAAGATTCAAATTTGTAAAGGTCCATCTCCTGACTTTACTCTATTTCATTTGAACAAATTAGCGTGCTTTTACATAATCTTTTTTTTATAGTATATGATATATGATGTTGTTTTCATGCTAATCTAGTAATTTTTGTGCGTTCGTGAATTTAAAATAAACAACTCAACTATACTAGA
>JAJOOS010021532.1:0-42782 GCA_029582725.1 Solanum chiquidenum
GTTATCTTCATTTGCAAACTTCCACAACCACTTCATCATTAGACTCTGGTTTTGTTTCCTCAGATTTCTTATGCCTAGGCCTCCTGTATTTTTACTCAGAATCAGTTCCTTCCATTTAACAAGATGAAACTTCTTCTTATCTTCACTGCCTTGCCATAAGAAATTTCTTCTAAGAGCATCAACGCTATTAGATACATTGACAGGCATAGGAAAGACTGACATCATATAAAAGGGTAATGCATCCATCACACTGTTAATTAAAGTCAATCTTCCTCCCAAGGACAAGTACTGACTCTTCCAGTTGGTGAGTCTCTTTTCACATTTCTCCAGGACCCCATTCCATATGCCTTTGGACTTGCTTTTAGCTCCCAAAGGCATACCTAGGTAAGTAGTTGGAAGCTCCCCAACCTTACCTCCTAGTGTTCTGGCCATAACTTCTGTATTAAGCACGCTATTGATATTTAGATTAACTATAATCATGAGCTTATATAATAAGGGCAACCATTGTCAAAATAAAACCAAGTTATAACTTTTATACAAGAACAAGAACAAATGAATATGAAACGGAAAAATTCAATACCATGGTATTCTAGAAAAACTAAAAAAGACAACTCTTTTTTACTCTTTGAAATACTCTTTTATGAGAAAGATTTGCTCAAACTTTTCAAAAAGCATATTGATTTTATTACAATAACCACTATACGTTTCTTCTAAATCTAAACATCCTTATTTTGGATTTAAGCCTTTCTCCAACCAATCAGCCCTAGGAATAGGAACAAAAATTTGGAAACAACAAAGAGAGAAGAGTCTCAAGACCATAAAAAATCATCTGGATCAAATGTATTTAGCCTCATTTCAAATATTTCTAGTCAACTATTTGCTAAGAGACTAGTCAAAAAAATGTAAATAAACAAAAGATGAGGCTCAGATTTTCGCCTATTTAATCAAAGAAAAGAGCAGAGTTAACACTGACATGGCTGCAATCATCGGTTGGCTTATAAGAAAGACCTTCTGATTTTTCTTGCCAAGCCAGGTCATGAATCAACTCCAAATCTTTCACTTTTCATTAAGAAAAGTCATCATTGCCTCTGAAACTTGAGATTTTTCAAGATTAAACCAAGGCATGAAAGTGTGGATACTGTGTAAGATAAATTATGCAACAATTAGCCTCTTAAAGTACATGAATTCACATATACATAAAAGTTTTGGACTTGTCTCCTATGCCTAATAATTTCTCTCTAGGAAAATATGGAGATGAGTACATAAAATAATTCTTTAGAAATTGGGATTCTTCAAAAACAGAAGAAAGAACATGAACAGAATGTAATGGAAGGACTACTCATTGAAGAACTAAATTTAACAGAAAAGTGGCTCAGATTATCCTAAAATATATCAGAAAAATGGCCAATCCGCCATAGCTGCAAGAAGCAGACCCCTTTGTGAGAGAGCACATAAGAACTCACCTCACAAACTTTCCTACCTTTGCCTAACCAAGGTACGAATTCGCTCAAAAATGTGACATTTCGAGCTTCCTGGAGAATATCATCATAGACTCATTCACAAAGGTTAGGGGTTAGGATCCGAGTACAAAGGATTTCTCCGGACAAGTTTTAAGAGGCAAACAGACAAATTGTATCAAGTTTAAGAGGCGTCTATGTATGTGGCCTTTTCCTTATTACTACCATAAACATGGCTATCTTCACCATCATTACCATAATCGGCATACTTTTAATGAAAGGGCTGTTAACCTTCCACTTGAGGGATTTCACTGGGTATGTTATTGTTGTTGTAATAAAGGACTGTTAATTTTTCTGCGTAAAAAAGGTATAGGGAAATTCATTGGCTTAATTGAACTTCGGAGGAAGGGAGTAACAAACACCCTTAGAAAATTTCAACATTCCTCGAGTTCCATAAAAGCCTCATTTTGAACATTAACAGACATTTAGGAGGCCCCGCCATGGCTGCAAGCTTAAGGAGCCTTTGTGATACGCAGAAACTAAAATAGCTCCAAATCTCACAAGACCGCCCCCCCCCCCTCCCCAAAAGGCTGCCACACCAAGATATAGCAAGGCCCAACCATCTGATGAATAAAGAATGAAAATCATCACTGCCTCATTGAACTTATTTTGCTAAATAAAAGAGTGGTTAGAATTTGGGAAATTTTGGGTGATCATTGGCTTCTAAGAATGACACAGAGGGGCAAAACTATGTCAAACAACTCTTTGAATCCAGCAGACTAAGACTTAAACAAATAAGATTGTTTCCATTTTCGTTTCACCTGCTGCTTCATATTTATAGTGCCTTAATTGTTTTGGACCTCAACAATGGTTCACTCAACTGATGGGATTAACAAACTGGGGCATTGAAGACAATACAACCCGTATCTTGGCCGGGTAAATCCCAAGATGGCCTGCAATGGAGGCTCTCTTTTGCATGCAACCAGTGATTTTACAGCCATGGCGTGACCTTCTCTTTTGTGAGCTGAGGGTCTATCGGAAACAGCTTCTCTACCCCACAAAGGTAGGGTTAAGGTCCACCTACACCCCACCCACCCCATACCCCACTTTTGGGACTACACTGGGTTGTTGTTGTTGTGTAATCTCTTTTGACCTCCCAAAATTATGGGCCTCATGTCGAAGGTCTTATATGTAGAAATGAATGCTTCACTGAAATAGTTTCCTCCATACCAAATATACAAAGTAAGTTACAACCAAACCTCTCTATAGCAGCATCATTTGTCCCGATATTTTTTGGCTACTATAGCGAAATGTTGCTACAGAGAACATATAATACAACTTAACGTGAAAGATCGGCCCCACAGAAAACATGACTGTTATAGTGAAATGTTGTCAAAGAATACAACTGCTACATAGAGGTCTGACTGTATAAGTGAATCGAGGCTCAGATCTGTATTTATGCTCAAGCAAAGGAAGTCCAGACATACCTTGGCTAAATATGCCCCAATTGCGTGTAACAATCACATGTATTTGGGTCATTGCCCACCAAGATACATGTTGGGTACTCTCTATGCTCAGCTACTAGCTTGGGAGGATAGATTGAAAGATCATCACTGCCTCAATAAGGGACCGTTTTTATCATTCTCACATGACGTGTGTACGTGTGTGTGCATGTATGTAGTATACAGACAATATACATGATGTGTGTACATGTGTGTGAATGTATGTAGTATACAGACAATATACATGCACAGATGGACTTCAATTTTATCAGTCATTGGGTTTAATCAGAAACCGCCATGGCTGCAACCTCCCCATGTTACCCTGCCAAGATAAGACTCTTACCATCTCAGTGGCCAACCCAATTGCGCAAAAAAGAAAAAGGTATTACCATCAAAGCCACAAATTTCTTCCTGTTCTTACATTGATTTCTTGTTGTTTAGTTCATAAAACATTCCAACGGCAGCAAGAACAGGAGAAAATATCTGTTAAACTTAACAGGAGCTTTCGTGTCTCCTGTTAGTCCAAGGGTTATGGACACTTTTTGCAAGTAATTAGGACCATTTGTGCTAAGGAGTATATATCAAGGACCAAAATAGTCAGGCCCCGGAACATTAAGGACAATATGGATTTTCTTCTAATCTTAACAAGGCTCAGGTCTCAGTTTAATCAGGGATTGAGGTTATCAGAAATCGCCATGACTGCAGGCAGCAACCTCTCCAGGCTACCCCACCAAGATGCAGCTCGTATAATCTCAATCCCCAAACCAAATTGCTCAAAAACAGCATTATCATCATAGCCTTAAATTCTCCCTGCTCTTAAATTGATTTCTTGCTGCTCGATTGATAAGAACGAAAGGAACAGAAGAAGATGCAGAAGCAACAACAACAACAGCAACTTGCCTCATTCTTAGAGCTGATTATAAGTAGACATTTGGCCATAGATTTCAAATATTTTCACTTTATTTGGAATACATGAAGTTGGAATTGAAGATGGAGTTGTGTTTGGTTAGATTTTTTGCAAAGGAGAGAAATGAGCACCTTATTTGGAATTCATGAAGATGGGAGTTGGAAAACAAGTTTGGAGCACTTCTCCTGTTCTCCAAATTTGAAATCCAACTCCGAGTTGGATTTGGAAATTTTATAACCAAACACTGATTTTGAAATAAAGTAATAAAGTGAAAAATTATTCTGAAAAAAATGAATAATTCTCATGACCAGGCTCCTGAACATGACATGGGTTTCAACCCTATGATGTCCTGATTTGAGTCCTGGAATATCCAGAAGGACTAGATGGAAATTGAGGCTCAGGTCTGCGGAAAAATGAGGAAAGGAGAAGGTGACACTGTCATGGCTGCTAAAGAACCGGTTAAATGTGAAAGAGAAAACCCTATCACAAACCATTCTGGTTTGCCATGACTTCATAATGGGCTCAACTTCAACTATTCCCTAAATAGCAGTCCTAAAATTGGTTATCTGTGCACTTCTGCCCACATACAAAAGCGAAAAGGACTGCTGGTTAGAGCAAAGAAGAAATCATTGACATACAGGAGATGATCAACCGCCCTTAAAAAATCCACATTTTCTCCGATTGCCAGAGTAATTTGAGGCAAAATTAACTGTGTTTCCATCTAACGAGGTTCTGATTCAGATTCTCGCAGATTCCACAATGACAAATTGGCAGTTAAGGCTCAGATCTGCGTCAAATGGGGAAAAGAGAAAACGACATCGCCATGACTGCAAAATGAACCGGTTGCATGATCAGGGTTTGCCCTGCCAAGATACGAGTCAGGGTTTCTCCATGCCCCAATTTTCAGCCCTGATTAGAAATATCATCACTGCCTCTTTCGAAAGATGGAACCTTTTCTGTAGCAATTTGTGGACAGTTTCAAGGCAAGTAAATTGGAACAGAAGGAGTAGTACTACTGCAGCTATCAGCATCACATCAATGGCAATAGATATTTGCCTTCTTGGAAAATTAACACAGAAAAGAGGGTTGTTGGTTTGGTTGAAGGAGAAATCATAGGCCAATCAGAGATGACAACCACCCTCCAAGAAATACATGTTCTCTATGTTGGACTCATTCTTCCTTCTGGGATGATTCTCACTGTTGAGTAAAAGACTCTTTATAGATCGAGCTATGGTGTTGGAATTAATTTTACCTATAGAGAGCTAGGGTGTGTTTGGCATGGAGGAAAACATTTTCCGGTTCCGAGAAAGTGACCACACCATGGCTGCAGACACTGGTTTGCAGATAATGCAATGCCAGCTCACCCCGCCAAGATACAGGTCGGATATTATCAATGCAGTAAGGTAGATAGCCCAAAAAGAAGCAATCATTAGAGCATGCCACTGTTAAACACAAACACAAAGGTTTAATCCATTCCTCTAGCATCTTCAATCAATAGTATATTTGCACACGGGGTAGTTATTGATAGATTCATTTATATGAGCTACAAATTAAGAACAGACATTAATGGATTTTAATGACGACCTTAATTGAACAGGATGTGTTCTATTGGCTCGTACCACTGTATGCTTGAGTTCTAAAGAATTTCAAAGGAAAGAATGACCCAAGTTCAATTCCCAGAAATTTTAAGGCTCAAATATGATCTTGATCAGGCAAAGAGAAGGCAACCACGCCATGGCTGCAAAATCACTGATTGCGTGCAAAGGGAGAATCCCAAATGCCGACCATCCACTGATTTGCCAGGCCAAGATACGGGTCAAATTGTCCAAATTCAAGAGTCAGCTAGCTCAGAAAGTGAAACATCATCATCGCTGCCTCTTCTCATGACTGCAAAAAGCAGACATCTTTGTGAGAAGCACATATACCTACCTCACCAATTCCCCTACTTTTGCTTAGCCAAGATACTAATCAGCTCAAAAATCTGATTTTCAAGCTTCCAGGAGAATATCATCACAGCCTCATTCACAAAGTTAAGGGTTTAGGATTCAGGTTTTCCTGGACAAGTTGGGGGGTTTGAATATGTATTTTCCCTTATTGTTACCATAGCCATGGTTAATCATCGTCATCATCATTATCATCATCAAGAGCATAATTGTCATTAGCTGATGAAAAGGGTTGTTAACTTTCTCTTTGTAAGTGAAGTGCTGGAAAATTCATCGGCTACATTGAACTTCAGAGAAAGAGAATAACCACCCATAGAAAATGTCAACCTTTCTCGAGTTCCATTAAAATCTTAATTCCTTGGACAAATACAGATATTTGGGAGGCTCAGATTAACCTTTTCCAAGACGTAAGCTAAACCCCTGCAACCTTAAGAAGTCTTTGTGAGATCCAGAAACCTAAATAGTTCCCATCTATGTTGCTCAGACTCTTCAAAAATGTCAACGGGTGCGTGTCAGATTCTCCGAAAATAGTGTATTTTTGGAGAATCCGACACGGGTGTGGCATAGAAAGTGAAGAGTCCGTGCTCCTTAGGTTCACATATCTCACAAGACCCCAAAAGATGCCACACCAAGATATGCAAAGAGAAAACAACAACACATGCCATGGCTGCAGACACCGGTTGCAATGTTGCCATAACAGGTCGCCCAGCCAAGATACATGTCAGATTTTCTCAAAGCTGGTAAGTAGGTAGACCAGAAGAAAGCAATGCCCATTTCAGTATTCCTTTTCTGCAAAAGGGCAATGGTAGCATAACCAGAGACAGGTTTCTAGATGATGCCATACCAGGTCGCCCCGCCAAGATATGGGTAGGATTTTCTCAATGCATTAACATGGGGCTTATTTTTACTATATATTTTTGTCGTCAATTCTTTTCTTTCTTCAATATTTGCATCCTAGCTTTTTATATTTTTCAATCCAGTTCTGAAAAATGTTTTCTTGAGCCAAAGGGTCCACCAGAAACAGCCTCTCTACCCCCACCACAGGTTGGAATAAGTTTAGTCGTACACCCCATCCTCCCCAGACCCCACCTTGTGGGATCACACTGGGTAATGTTGATGTTGTAGTAACATGGGGGAAGTGCACAGATATCCGTTTTGTGACCCTTACTAATTTGCAAGTTGAGGCGCAGATCTGTGTAAAACGGGGCAAAGAGAAGACGACAATGTCATGGCTGCAAAATGAACTAATTGCATGATCCGAGTTTTCCTTACCAAGATACGAGTCGGGTTTTCTCTTGCCCACTGCCCAAATAACAGGCTATATTAGCAACATCATCACTGCCTTTTTGGAAAGATGGAAACTATTCCCTAGCAATTTGGACAGTTACACAACAAATAAAATGGAACAGAGGGAGTACCATTGTCATCAGCATCACATCGTGGCGACAGATATTTGCCTTCTTATTTGGTCAAAACTAAACCGAACCATGAGCACCCCTGAATATATCAATGGAAAAAAAAGAGGATTATTGGTTGGTTTCATTCTTCCTTCTGGGCTCAGATCTTTAATGTATCTCAGGCATCAACACTGTCATGGCTGCAAACCCTATAATATGGGTCACCCTGCCAAGATAGGGGCCTGAAACAACAATGCCTTATTCCATTTGCTCAGTAAAATAATCATCACAGCCCATTATTTTCCTTTTCCATTTCATTGTTGTATGATTTTGCTGTTGCTTTTCCAGGAAACCGGAGCCTCCGTGGACCAGACTACAACAGTAACAGAAAACAGAGAAAATTATCAAAAATGGTCCTTAATATTAGTTAGAGATAAAAGATATAGAAATCATAGGCAAGATGGAGATGGTCAACCATTTTGAGAAGCTCCCATTTTTTCTCACAAATGCCTCATTCCTTTAACTAAACTTTGATGGAGAACAACAATAAGGTGTTCAAGAAAAACTAAATAACCAAAATCTTCACCAAACAAGAGGTCCTGGGTTCGAATCCGGTCCAAATATAGTTTTCAATTGGGGCTCAGATCTTCCAAAAAAAAATGGGATAAAGAGAACATGACAGCGCCATGGCTGCAAAGGAACCGGTTGCATGTGAATGACAAGGCTCAATCACAAACCATCCGGGTTTGCCATGCCAAGATACGGGTCAGATTGTCTCCATGCCCCAAAAATCAACCCATACTAGCAATATCATCACAGCCTCTTTTGAAAGATGGGAACTTTCCCACATGTAGACATTTGGACAATTTCAAACAATTTTTAACAAACATAAGATGAGATCAGTGTAAGTTTGCTAAGCTCGGAGGAAACAGCAAAGAGTACTAGTACTTCTGAAGAAGGTTGTTGATTTTGCTTATAGGAAATCATAGGTTAATCAGAGGACGCAACCACCCTCCAAGAATTACCTTTTCTCTCTGTCGGCCTCATTCCTAATACTGGGTTGAACCTCCATTTCTGTATAAAGAAACTTATGTTACTCGGACTCTCGAAAATGATGCCGCACCCATGTCGGATCCTCCAAAAATGCACAATTTTGGAAGGATCCAACACGCACCTGTCGGCATTTTTGAAGAGTCCGAGCAACAGAAAAAAGCACTCTGATTTGTAAGTGTCCCTTTTCTATGCTTTTGCTGCTGCTTTGCCTGAAAATCCAGCCACGCAGGATCAAAGTAGCCATAGATAGAGAGACAAGAAGAGACATACAATACACACATGTATATATTTTATATATATCTTCATACATATGCTAAAAGGGGTGTTGATAAGAACTAAAGATAAAATTACTGGCACACCGGAGATGGTCAACCACCCTGAAAAATCCCTTTTTTTCTCCGATTGCCACATTGTTTAGCTAAAATTTGATGGAGAACTGCATCTGAAAAATGGGGTGCTCAACAAAAAATGAAGTACCCAATCAAGTATCACAGTTCCCGAGAACAGCCATCCATTCAAGACCATCAAATGGTGTTTTTTTTGTGTTTTTTTTTTTGAGACCATCAAATGGTTGCCGTACACTTTGGGGCTCAGATTTGCTTTTCTACAAACATGCAAAGAGAAAGCGACGTCACCATGCCTGCAAGACACCAGTTCACAAATGGATGCCTTACCGGGTCCTCCTGCCAAGGTACGGGTCGGATTTTCTCAACTCGATGAAGTAGATTATAGAGAAAAAAGCAAATCATCATCACAGCCCATTTTCAGATCAATCAACATTCTTGTAAATGACCCGTTAAAAGCGGCTACCTTGTTGTGTCATTTCTACCTTGTATTTACAGGGGCATAATATTTGCGAAAACCAGCTATAGTAGTAGTAGCAGAAGCAGGAATTGGAAGAAGCATATATATACACAATAATCAACAATCTTGTTCTTTTTTTCTTCTGAATGGGCTGTTGGTATTTTATGAATGGAGAAGAAATCATGGACATAGAAGAGAGGGGGCAACCACCCTTTACAGAAAATCCCATCTCTCTCTGATATCTCACTCTTCCTTTCTGGGCTAAAATATGGCGAGAGTTCTGCCATAAGCATTATCATCACAGCCTCTTTTGAAAGATGGAAAGTCTCCCACAAGCAAGCGTATGGACAATTTCAAAGCAAAGGTTAGATGGATGATTGGTCTAAAGCTCAGAGAAAACAGCAAAGACGCAGTACTTCTGAAGAGGGTTGTTAATTTTGTTTATAGGGAAATCATAGGCCAAGCAGAGGGGGCAACCACCCTCCAAGAATTCCCTTTTCTTCTTGTTGGCCTCATTCTTTTTAGTACAGGGGTATATTTGTCCCTTTTCCGTTCATTATACTGGGTTGAACCTCCATTTTTCTATGCTTTGCCTGAAAAACACAGCCAGAAAGAGAAACAAAATATATATATATGGACTGAGAGGAACAAAAGATGTTATGATGGTTCCTCAACTCCCCTCCATGCTCTTAAAGCCAAATGCTGGACCAATGTCCCCATTATCTAATACTGAACAGTAGTTGGATTTCATTAGTACTCTAAATTTAGGAGGAACAAATGTATAGGGCCTACAATTCCCTTTTGTATTTTGCCTACTTGTAATTATGCATGCTTTCTAATGAAACAACTTACTTCATAAAATAAAATAAGAAGTATTTCCAAAGAGGGTTGTTGATTTTATTGATAGAGAAATCATGGGCCAAACAGAGGGGGCAACCACCCTCCAAGAATTCCCTTTTCTCTCAGTTGGCCTCATTTTCATACTGGGTGAACCTCCATTTTTGTGTACAAACACTCTGATTTATAAGAGATAATCTAACCAGATAATCTGTAAGTGCTTAACTGTCCCTTTTCTATGCTTTTGCTCCTGCTTTGCCTGAAAATGCAGCCACGCATGAGCAAAGTAGTCACAGATAGAGAGACAGAAAAGAGTCATATAATACACACACACACACATACATACATAAATATAAAGACCTCATACATATGCTAAAAAAGATGTTGATTAGAGCTAAAGATAAAATTACTGGCATACCACAAATGGTCAACCACCCAGAAAAATCCCCTTTTTTTTCTCCGATTACCTCACTTTTGAGCTAAAATTTGATGGAGAACTGCATCCGAGAAATGGGGTGCTCAACAAAAGCTGAAGAACGGCCATTCATTCAAGACCATCAAATGGTTGACGTACACTTTAGGGCTCAGATTTTGCTGTTCTACAAACATGCAAGAAGAAAGCAACATAGCCATGGCTACAAGACACCGGCCTGCAAAGGATGCCATACCAGGTCGCTCCACCAAGATACGAGTTGGATTTTCTCAACTCAATGAAGTAGATTAAAGCCCAGAAAGAAGCAAATCATCATCACAGCCCATTTTCAGATCAATCAACATTCTTGTAAATGTCCCATTAAAAGTGGCTACCTTGTTGCGTCTTTTCTACCTTGTATTTTACAGGGACATAAAAGAGACTATATGCGAAAATCAGCTGTAGTATCAGCAGAAGAAGGAATTGGAACACATATATACACGAAAATCAACATTCTTGTTCTTTTTTGCTTCTGAAAGTATTGTTGGTTTTTTATGAATGGAGAAGAAATCATGGACATTGCAGAGAGGGCAACCACCTTTTACAGAAAATCCCATCTCTCTGATGTCTCATTCTTCCTTTCTGAGCTAAACTATGATGAGGGTTTTGCCATAAGCATTATCATCACAGCCCCTATTGAAAGATGGGATCTTTCCCACAAGTAGGCGTTTGGACAATTTAACAAGCTGGGATCAACTATATGAATACTCATAATGTCATTCGTTTAGACTCAGCTCAAACCAATATTATACAACATGATCATAAAAATAAGTAAGCCTTATGCTAGGAGCCGAGGGTCTATCAGGAACAACCTCTCAACCTTCACAAGGTAGGGGTAAGGTATGTACACGCCACCCTCCCCAGAACCCACTTGTGGATTACACTAGGTATGTTATGTTGTATGATCATAAAAAGAAGTAAAGGATGAAAGAAACAGACTTACCATTGTAGAACTAAATTTAACACAGCAAAGAGGCTCATATTTGATCTATCAGAAAAAGTCTAATCCACAATGGTTGCAAAAAGCAGAGGTCTTCTGTGTGAGAGCATATAAGAACCCACCTCACAAATTCCCTTGCCTTTGCCTAGCCAAGATATGAATCAGCTCAAAAACCTGACTTGCAAGCTTCCTCGAGAATATCATCATAGCCTCATACACAAAGTTAGGGGTTTAGAATTTGGGTTTTTTTGGACAAATTTAGGGGGGCAAAAGTATCTGTTCTCTCTTATAGGGTTGTAAGCTTTCTCTTTATAACAAAAGAACTAGAAAATTCATTGGCTAAATTGAACTTCAGAGAAAGAGAGTAACCACCCTTAAGACAAGAAAATGAAGACATAGTCATGGCTGCAAACACCGGTTGCATGACACAAAGTCACTAGCCATCCGGATTGCCCCCACCAAGATACAGGTCCTTCCATTTTTCTTGCCCGATTCATTTGCTCAGAGAAAGAAGTATCATCACAGCTTCAATTTTTGTGGGTGCAGAGATAAGTTTAGTACAACTCCGAAACAAGGACCATTTGAGCCCAAAACCTTATAACAAGAAGCAGAGTAACATTGGCCGAGTGATCAATGTTTGGACAAACATCACAACCAGTTAGTACAATTTCCCTGAGATTTAAAGGGCTGTTTGATTTTATTTCATATGAGAAGTCACTGGAGTTGCAGAGAGGGGCAACCACCCTTATAAGAACTACTCTCTCCGCAAACCTCATTCTATTTTCCGAGCTTATGTATCATTTGTTTGTGCCAATGTAAGTCTTTTAAAACTTAAAGCACCAATCTTTCTAGTTTTCCATTGCTGAATACTTATTTACCACTTAGCTTGAAAAGGAAGGGTGTTTTGGTCTAGTGGTAGAAATCTGTGGCTCAGATTTTGCATTTTGGTCAGAGAAAGAGAAGGCAACCACGCCAACAACAACATACCCAATGTAACCCCACATGTGGGATCTGGGTAGGATGGGGAGAGTAGAGTGTACGCCGACCTTACCCTTACCTCGTGGAGGTAGAGAGGTTGTTTCCGATAGACTCTCAGCACGAGTGAAGCATTTCGAAACAGTTTGAAAAAGGAAGATGGCAACCACGCCATGGCTGCAAAATCACCAGTTGAATACACAAGAGGGGAATTGCCCAGCAGAGATACGGGTTCAGATTGTCTCAAAGCCATATTTTTCCAGCCAGGCTATTGAAACATTATCATCAATGCCTCTCTATTACTCACTGTGAAAGAGGAGAAGAAAACGTGGCAAACACATATACTCACAAAGAGACAATTATATGGCTGAAGCTGTAAATTGAAACAGATAAAGCTTAATGCATGTTTTTCCATGATCGGAATGTCTATTTCTGTGTATTTTATAATCAAGGCTTGTTGGTTTAGTTGCTAAAGAAAATCATTGGTGCAACAGACAACAAATCCCTTCTCTATTACCTCATTTCTCTTTCTGGGCCGACTTATATATCAGGAAAATTCTTGGTTCTCACCTGAGAATTTCCCATTAGTTCTCTTCTTAGAGGGATGCATGAGAAACCAAATACTAATTTCATCAAAATAAATATTTCCATTCATATCAAAGACACCATAAGAGTAATATTGAGGCTCAGATCTATTGATAAGACAAGAAAATGGAGGCATCGCCATGGCTGCAAACACCAGTTGCATGACACAAAATCACTAGTCATCCGGCTTGCCTCGCCAAGATACGGTCTCTCTATTTTATTGCCCTATTGAGTTGCTCAAAAAGAGAAGGGAAAAAAATAGGATCATAGACTCATATTCTCTATCTATATATCTATATATCAACAACATTCACTGATAAAGTAAAGTTCTTTTGGTGTAAATGCAGACTTACAAGTTCTCTTAGTTAAAATCTCTACGATATCAACTGTTGGTCTAGTAGCTACAGAAAATCATTGGCACACAGAGAAGGACAATCACCCTTGGAAGAAAATCCCTTCTCTTTATTAACCTCATTTCTCTTTCTGGGCCGACTTCTTTTAGGAGTTCTTGGCTCTCACCTGGAAATTTTACAAATTTTCTCTCCTCATAGGAATACAATGGTAACCAAGTGCTGATTTCATCTTGAAAAATGTTTTCCATCAACCAAAGACACCCTAAGAGTACGATTGAGGCTCAGATCTGTCGATAAGACAAGATAATGAAGGCAACGCCATGGCTGCAAACACCGGTTGCATGACATAAAATCACTAGTCATCCGGATTGCCTCGCCAAGATACAGTCCCTCTATTTTCTTGCCCTATTGAGTTGCTCAAAAAAAGAAGGGAAAAAAATATCATCATAGCCTCATATTCTCTATCTATATATCTATCTATCAACAACATTCACTGAAAAAAGCAAAGTGCTTTTAGCGTAAATGCAGACTTACAAGAACTCTTAGGTTAAATTCTCTGATATCATATGCTTGTATCTAAGAAACAGATAAAGCACCCATCTTTTTGTGATACAGTTGAACTTCCTTATAACTCATCAGTACCACAAGTGGGGTCTGAGGAGGGTGGGGCATACCGCGTACACAAACCACCCCTACCTTTGTAAGGTTAGAGAGGTTGTTTCTAATAGAAACTCAGCTCAATAAAAGAGAATGCAACCACGCCATGGCTGCAAAATCACCAGTTGCATGCAAAAGAAAGTGCCTTAGTTGCATGCCATCCCGGGATTTGCCAAGCCAAGATACGGGTAAGACTAACATTAGTAACCAAACAATGATGAAATTCATCATAAAAAGGGAACATTTTACTTCATACCAAACAGCAAACACACCCTTTTAGAGTAATAATACAATACAACAGATAACAACTATCCAAACAAGCTAGAAGAGTAAAAATTGAAGCTTAGATAGTTGATATAACACAAGAGAATGAAAACATCGCCATGGCTGCAAACCTCGGGTTGCATTCCGGGTCGCCCCGCCAAGATACGGGTCTCTAAATTCTATTGCCAAGTATCAATTGAAGCCTCAAAAATCACCCAAATTCAATTCGCCCAAATACGAAAGCATACCGATGATGCACAAAAATGGAAATGAATTCGAGCAAGAGGCAAGATTAAACGAAGAACCAAAAGCAGACAAAAGATGAAGGAGACATACATACATACATACATAAAAGAGACAACCAGGGTTAGAACTTGGAAGAAACAAAAAAAAAAACTAATTCCATGTCCGTATCCACGTTGGAAAGTTTCACATTGGGTAAAGTGTTTCCGAGATTTCATACCCAAGAACATTGAAACTCGAGATTTCGTGGTTAAAGATAGAAAATACTTACTACTAGGGGTGGGCATGGTATGGCATATACTGAATTATACCGTGATTTTGATATTATGGACTTATGGTATTTGATATGGTATATAGTATACATTTTAATTTGTTTAGTATTCGGTATGGTATTTGGTATTTAAAAATAACATACCGAAATATCAAATATCATACCGAAGTATATAGTTACATAAATAACATAGGGATAAGGCACAAGTATCCCCTAGACCATGACCGAAATCTCAGAGAGGCACATCAACTTAACAGGGTTTCTACTACCCCTAAACTCATTTTTACGTATTTTGTGCTGATGTGGTACCTTCAACAACTCAAGTTGATTGTGTTTGTACACACTCGTCTACCACGTGTGTAAATTTCAGTTTTTTATTTTATTTTAAAAAAACAAATTTGTTTTCGATTTTTTTAAAAAAATAATCTTATTTTCTTTATCTTGTATTTAACTTAAGCTAATACACATTTTTTTACCTTCATTTATTGTTTTTCTCGTTTATTTTTCTTTGATTTTATTTTCTTTGTCTTTCGTTTTGATTTGATTTCAAATTATATCCAAATGTCTTGTATTTAAAATAAGTTAATTTTGAACGGATATGAAAATAAGTGAAGAAAATCAAATAAAACATTAAAAAAAAAATATTAAAAATTAAAGGACCCTTTTAAATTATTGTTTTTTTAAATACACATAGTTTTTTTAAAATGAATTAAAAGTGATATGATAATAAATTAATTAAAAAAATGTTTAAAGTGAGGAAGAAATTTAAAAAACTATTTTTAAATAAAGAAATAAAAATAATTAAATATATATATAAGTTTTAATATTAATAAATATGTGTATTAACTAATTATAAAGTTATCAATAAAAAAATGACATGTGTCCAATTTAAGCACTCATCACTTGCCTTCAAAAGAGTGTGCACACTCTCGATGTCATGTCAGCGTTTGTGGTGTATTTATTCCATTTTAAATTAGCACGCGCACACACGCACACACACATTATTATTATTAAAATACTAACAAATATGCAACCTAGTATTAGTATAAATGTTTAGAAGTTGAAACTTTGATTACTCTATTTTGATTGAAATGTATTTGAAATTTAGGGTTCGTTTGGCTATGCATTGTAAAATTATGATTTGAAATCATGAAATGAAATTGAAGTTTTGTTTGGACATACGATTTGAACTTTTTATGTTGTATCTTTTCTCATGAATATAAAACTCATAAGTTGTAAAACTATTAAAATCGTCCCAATTCTCTATACAATCTTACCAAATAAGCACAAAATTATAAAATTGTGTTAGTACACTATCACAAAGGTATTCTTAAAAAATACAATATTTATTGATCAAGCTTTAGTTCAATAAAAAAATAAATTAAACATAAGTTATGATGTACTAGTCTTTAATATAATCTTCCCACATAGTACGGATAATCTTCTCACGTTGAACTTGCATTTCTCGTTCATATGACTAAGAAGACGGAACCAAAATTGTTACTTTGAGTCATTTGTTGATCAATTTAGTTGGTAAATATATTTGATAAAAAATAATAAATTTAGTGAATATAAATGGTAAAGTATAAATTGATTTGAACTTACAATACTTCTATGTTAGTGAGAATATTCATTATATGAGAATATCCTATAAGTGTTTGTGGTGAAGTATAAACTTTGGTGAATTCTGTGAAAAAAGTATTTTTCGTAAAATTTTCAATAAATTTGCGACGGATAAAATAACAATTTAGGTAGGAGCTAAGTATCTGATGCAAAATATTTCAATCTCCATGGTCTATTTGACTATTGACTCAATATTGTTTTGTTTTCAAGTTAAAGCTTGACAATCTAGAAGTGCCCAAAAGCAGGTGAGCTATGTTTTCAATAGAAAAAATAGGTATATATAATAAAAAATTACAAGTTAAGCAATTAAAAATAAAAAAATTACTTTAAATGAAAAAAGAAAATAAAAAATAAACTAAGTCAATATGTTAGTTGCAAAATACGTTGGGTTAGGTACAACGACCCTATGGAGAATGTCCAACAAATCCATTGAAAGTTAGATGAATGTGTCAAATAAAAGCAATTAATTAAGCAATTTAAACTCAAAATGGATACACGTGCAAAATTTTAAACAAATGGGTACAATATATGATTAATGGTGTTCAATTATAATACTCCATAGAAATATTACAATGAGACGTCATATATATTAAAATTTCAACTAAATTAGTATAAAAAATAGATTTTTAACTAACTTGAATTAAATAAATTATAATAAAATATCAAAGTTAAATTTATAAAATTGAAGTTTTATACGTGCCTCTATTTATTTCTATAATAATATATATTAGGTGTATAGTTGTCAATTCCAAATTAGACATAATTATATGTTCATATGAGAAAAAAAATAGTTGGGAAAAAAAAGGGAAAGATATACACATATTTTATTGAATTCATTTATTTATTTATTTATTTTGGTTAATGAATTCAAACTTCAAACACACCACATGCAATGAATTATTGAGTTTAAAACCATAAACGAGGTTAAACATAATTAACAATTTATAAAATTTTTGTGATTTTTAGAAACTTATCAAATTACACAATATGACCTTGATTTATATTACAAGACAAAATTATCACTCAAAATACGGTGGAATGAATGAGATAAAAAAACTCATTTTCGAATCATGAGAATGAAAAAAAATAATACTATTGATAGATACAAGACACTTATCCTTAATTAGTCGTATATAGTCTAAATCTAAATTAACCAAGTCAATAAATTTTAGTAATAATTATTTCCTTTTTTTTATAAAAAGTTCAAACTTATTAATTAAGATATTATCATTCACGAGGTGCAAAACATGAAACTATAAAAATGTCTACAAAAAACCCACAAGCATAACCCCAAATATGACCTTAGTTTACAAAAAACACATAAGCATAACCCCAAATATGACCTTAGTTTATGCTATTAAAATCTGAATCAATAGAATAAAAGATATTTATAATACGATGTACTTTTCCTTTATAAGTCGCTACACAAATTAAATTAATATGATCGATAAATTCCAAATAATATATCATAAAGCTATAAACATGTTTACATGGACACACAAAGCATAACCCTAATATATCAAGCATTTAACTTGGTCAAAATCCTAAGAACGGTTCAACTACTCACTATATATGTAAAACTTTGTGCTCATCACATTAACAAAAGTATATTTTTTTATACATATATCATCGCTTCACTTTTGATTAATAAAGAATCACAGAAAGGTGCATATTGATTAAGCAGAAAAAAGAAATTAAAATGCACTTTCAAAAAACAGTTTGATGCATAAAATATTTCGCGCTAGTAAAAGCTGAAAAACGGCCACACTCAAGATATGTGAGGTAGCCAACCTAATTTACGTCAATTCTTTTTTTTAAAAACTTTAGAAGATAAATATAAAATATGTATCTTATATTATATTTATTAATTTGATATAAGGGCGAGCAAGTTTTTTTCTAAAAAATAACCATACAATTTTCTTTTGTTTCTATTTTTGCTCTTTGTTCTCATGTTTTGAACACATTTATTAAAGATATACACATCACATATTTGATCCCTAAATTGTGAAAAGTATACACTTATAACACAAAATATTTTTGTTTGAAAAGTACACACTTAAAACACTTTGTCAATACTAATTATTACTCAAAAATATTTTAAAATTTATCGGTCAAACATAAATAATTTCTCAGTAAAAGTATTTTTTTAAAAGCACTTTCTAAAATAAGCTAATTTTAAAAGCTTGACCAAACCGACTATAAAAGGTCTCCATATCAAATACTAGTACGAAGTCATCTTTGATAAGGAACTTCTACCTTTTACAATAAGATATTTTGGTACGAATCTTAATTAGTCGAGCTTCAAAATAATTACCGACACCGTCAAAACAAAAAGAAGAACCATTACTACAAAAGTATATTTTAATAAAAGTATTATTCAAATAAATAACTTAAACTATTTATAGAAGAAAAAAAATAAAAAAAATAGGTGCTACAAAAGGTATCGAGTGTAGGAAGTTACCAGCTCGTCGGCAAAGCTAATCATCTTCGTATGAATCAATCAACTTGACTTTATCCTCTCTTCAAAGCCACCTAAACTCATTTTTCTTCTCTACCCATTGTGTACAATCGGAATTTAAACTTTCCACTATCAATTTCCAGCATTCTTGATTTTCCGGCGAGATGGCCGGAGGAGCTCATCCACAACCGGAGATCCAAATCCAGGTCCATTCAAGGAAAGGGGGTAACTCAGTATACCCAGTAGAGCCAGCTATGACAACAACAGCATCATCAGGAGGACCTGCTTTTTATAGAGAAATTAAGCATTTCAAGAAATGGTTTCCATGGTTGATACCATCTTTTGTTATAGTCAATGTAGTGACATTTTTGGTGACCATGTATGTGAATAACTGCCCCCACAACTCTGTTTCTTGTTATGCTGGATTCTTGGGTAGATTTTCGTTTCAGCCATTCAGTGAAAATCCTCTTCTTGGGCCTTCTTCTACCACGTATGTATCTCTTTCTTATCCTTTTTTTTTCCTTCTATAATTTGATTGGAGTATTTGTTTGTGAAATTTGTAAGCTTTATGATGTACTCATGATCCTCTCTTTAAGAGGAAACCAATTGGGAGTCCCAAAGGGAAAGGGTGTGGCCTAGTGGTCAATGAAGTGGATTGAGCATCTTGAGCTCTTAGGTTCAAATCCCAGCCAGCAAAGATAAAATACCAGGTGATTTCTTCCCAACCGTCTTAGCATTGGTGGACAGAGTTACTGTTGCTTGTTGCTGGTGGTGGTGGAGTATCCCTTGGAATTAGTCGAGGTGCGCGCAAGCTGGCCCGGACATCAGGCCACCAAGTTTATCAAATAAAATAAAATAAAGGGATGGGTGAGTGGTTGAGCTGTAGGAGAAAAACATTTATATTCCAGGTAGAAGTTGGTGGGCAGGTTTACCAGCAGCTATACCTGTGGGCTGTAGCAGGTTGGCTGGTTAATTAGTGGAGGGACACACTGCAGCCTAAGGGATGGATAGGATGGGGAACTTGTGGAAGTGTCAATTTTATGACATGTTGAAGGTTTGTTCACTTATGTGTGTGGTAGAGTTCATGTTGTTTGACCAAGCTTGAATAAGATGCAATAATACTCAATTTGATTATAGATGTGCCCTTTTTGATCAAGTTCTCAAGTGCCTGGGCTCTATGATAGACTTTATTTAGATGAGCTTATGTAGAAAGAGAACTGGATCATCACTCTCATCTGAGGTTTGACTACCAAATCTTCTGTCTTGGATAATTGTAGAAAGGGATTTAAGTGGTACAGATTGAGTTAGGCACACAGGAGGCGCAGAAAATAAGCGGGATCAATGAGAAATTTCACATGCTTTTCAGTCTTGCTTCCAGTGCTGTATCTGATAACTCTCCAGGCATTCTTTTGTCCTTTTCTTTTCTGAGGATCCAAATCAAGCTACGAGGAGCTTTTTATTGAAGTTTGTGCTTTAATGTACTTAGCTTCTCTTTGTACCATAAGTTGCACTTAAGTTTCTAGCTTCATATTGCATCAAGAGAGAGTGAGAAATTGAACAAAAAATGACGACCCTAATGCAGAAAAAGCAAAAACAAATTAACTGGCTCGGACTCTTTGTTAGACATGCAGCATCTTTTGGCAAATTGCTTCACCTTATATGGAGTTCTTTTTCCTTGTGTGAAGATAATTTTGTGAGCACCAGATCACGATAACCCCTTTGTGGTGAAATTGTACTTTGAGGTAGCTTTTCTAGGGAGAGAACCATCAGTAAGGCTACACTTATTGTAAAGTTTATTGGATGTTGCATATTTTAAGGCTTATCTTTTACTTGAATGCTACAACTTGTTGCAGACGATTAAACTTTGCATCCAGCCATCCACAATCTAATTTTGTTTTGACCGATGAATTTGTTAAAAGGGAGAGAAAGAAGAGAGGTAAGACTGCTTATTGAATCGCTTTGTGTTGAACAACAAATAGGAGGACTCCTTATATTGAAGGTACTAATAGAGTGTACGCAGACCTTACCACTGGCTTAATTGCCAAAGGCGCAAATGGAGAATAAATACAAATGTGTTTGCTTAGTCCAAGACTAATAATTATAAGCATGAATAACTAATATATGGACAAAGAAATTGAAAAAACAACAACAATTAAGTGAAATATTAGCTGTTTAGTGTCGCCTCTTCAGGAACTGCTCATTGACAAGGAAAAGTATGTCTCAGAGCCCCTTGATGACGACATTGAAGTGCACATTAAGTGACCCGAAACGCTCAACATATTATGAGCCTCACTTAGGGCTTAAGCGCGCCTTTGACACACTTTTTCATACCAATTCCTACACTACATGCAATCTCTAAGCAAACTAAAAAGGCTCATGTCAAATGGCAGAGTTATTGTTTTTTGAGAATGCGTGAAGCACCTGAGTTATTGTCAGTGTGTTAATATCAATTAGACCACAACCCAGCCTGATTGTATTGACTATATAGATATTTTGCTTCCGGTGTGTTTATGATTTGCTAAAACGACACAGATTCAAGAGATTATAGATCTTTTGAAAGAACTTCCATTCATGTGATTAGAGGTCTAACTTATCCTACTTTAGTACATTAACATCCTTATCAAAAATTCTTTTAGTACTTTCAATATTCGTCATACCATCTATGAGCCAGTACATTTGACTAGTCATGCACTTCAATAATGATGATCAAATTACTGTAAATTGTTGATCTCTTACTGCATTGAGGTTGATGAATGAATTTGTGGCATTCATTTTTTTTTCTTGATTTTCTATGTTAGTGAATTGATTCTTCTTGCTTAAACTAAGCTACACTGGAATAGATAAACATCAAACATGTATAAAGCTGTTTATCTTTTCCAATTTGTTTAGGCTAGAGAAGATGGGTGCTCTAGATGTGAATAAGGTGGTCCGCGAACATCAAGGATGGCGCCTTATTACTTGCATGTGGTTGCATGGTGGAGTTTTTCATTTACTGGCCAACATGCTGAGTCTTCTAGTGATTGGCATTCGGCTGGAGCGAGAGTTTGGATTTGGTATGTTGTAAATAACAGAGGTTTTACCTGCATTTACATTTCGTTTTTTCTCTACGTTTTGTGCTATCAAAGATCTACAAAACTTTTATCTTATAGCAGATTCACATTAGATGTTATGTTGCATTTCCAAAAGTACTTAAGATTTTAGAAGCTAAGACTTAGCTGCTACAACGTTCATTCATTTGTTAGTCACAAGATTTATAAGCTCATTCTTCCCTTAGCTGATAATAGAATTCGTAAAGCAGAATTTAAGACCTACTGACCAGTAATGGTTACTTGGATATAGTATGTTGCTGATAATGTTGCATCTCACATTTTTGCTCATAAAGCTAAGAAAATTTCATATAACGGAGGCCAAAATGAGCCCGCATACAAGAAATATACCCAAAAATAAGAAAACCTTGTACAATATGGTTTTCTGCTAAAGACAATCTTCTATACATATAAGAACCTAGGAACCTCATGGATGCACCTAAAAATATATGGGTTAAGAGGTTATTCCTCAAGTGTACAAAATCTTTCTCTACTCTATGAAAAGCTTTTCCTCTTCTCTGCCTCTGTATGATCGACATAAAGTGCTAAAGTAGCAACATCGCATGCCTTGGGTGTACTCTGCCATTTTTCTAAGAATCCAACTAAACATTGCTTCTTTAATAGTACATTACATCACCAATTGAAGTCCAAACCATCTCAGTATTTACCGCTACAAGCGAGGTGCTATCCAACTATGTAAAAGGAGATGATTCATGCCTTCTCCCGAGCTTTTACACAATAAGTATCAACATAAGTAATCATTCTTTCTTTAAATTCTCCACCGTCAAGATCACCCCTTGCGGCTAGCCATGAAGTTAAGTTACTTTTCTCTTCTTTAATTCTCCATCGTCAAGATCACCACCTTGAAGCTTGCCTAGTGGAAAAACACATTTTTCTTGGCTCAGGAGCTTCTCATAATATGCCTTAACGAGAAGATACCATTATTCCCCATCCCATCTCCATTCATCATGGCTAACCTGTGAAATACTTTGTTTGTGAAGCAATTCAGTTGTCCTCAAAAACTTAACCGACTTCCATCATCCATCCTGAATGATACATTCCCATTGAATTCTTCATACCCCTTCAAGATATTCTAACATATTCCACACTCATAATGAAGTGTGATATCTTTTGTGCTACCAAGTACTAACTTGAGCATGAAACAAGGATATGAAAAATGTCAGAATAAATAGAGTACTCTTAGTTGACACTTTCTTTCCCCTTGGATAAGTATCTCTTTTGCCAACATGTGAGCTCCTTTATACCCTCTCTATTACGGGGATACAAGCTGGTTGGTCCTTACTGGTGCTCCTAGTGGTATACCAAGTAGGTAGAAGGAAGAGCCCCGCCTTGCAATTAAACACTTGTGCTAAGAAATAAGACCTCAATCTTCTCCACCTTGCTAACTGGGATGATTTCGCCTTTATAACCACTCTGAACAATGTCAACATTTGTCACAAGTAAGCCAACTGAGCTCTGTTAGCATTACAAAATACTAAAGTGTCATAGACAAACAATAGGTGAGACATGCTTACAGTACTATGTCCATCAAGTGCTGTGAAAAAACCATTATGTAACCTCCTACAGCAGTTCTTTCCACCACCTTGCTCAGCTCTTACATCATTAGTATGAGCAACATAGAGGATAGAGGGCCGGCCTTGTCTTACTCGTCTTGAACCACCAAAGGAACTAAACAGTTTGCCGAGCACTAGGACCAAACACCTAGTTGTTGAAATGTAACATTTGATCCACTTCCTCCATCTTGCACCAAAGTCTATTCAACCTAATGAAATCAAGAAACTCCCAGTTTACGTGATTGTAGGTCTTCTCAAGATCCAATTTGCACAAAATCCAATTTCCTTTGCTTTCTTCTTTGAATAAACCACGTCATTTGCCACCTATACAGTGCAGCTCATCTAGTGTATTCATTTTCATTGTCCAGCTCAAACCAATCATAGCTGGAAATATGTCCCACAATTGAGAAGGCACCTTACAGTGCAGAAAAAGATGACTATTTGTTTCTGCATTTCCTCCATGCAGATGGCAAATAGAGCAAAGGTACATTCCTCTGCAGTCTGCGTTGTGTCACACAGGCCCTCTTAACTTCTAACCAAACATAACATGCCACTTTGTATGGTATCTTGGTCATCCATAAGTGCTTCCAGAACCACTACACATTAAGGTTGTTGTTCTTCCTCATATGATATGCTGTCTTGACTGAAAAGATACGTGAACTGTCTCTCAACCACCATAATCTATCTTGTTCTAGTGAGACTCTTTTGAAGAGATTGAGAATGTTGAGGAATTCTTTGAATATTTCCATCTCCCAGTCATTTGGAAGCCTTCTGAAACTGAGGTCCCAGCCTTGGTTACTCCAAACTTCACTGATATTAGCTCTTTGTTGTTGATTCAGTATGAAAGCATCTGGAAATAGAAGTCTGAGTGGACCAGGTCCTAACCAATTGCCTTCCCAAAAGGAAGTTTTGTGTTCTTAACTTTCTCAAAAAAAAAAGAAGAAGGAAGTTTTGTGTTCATTTCCAACTTTGAGGCTAGTATGGATACTGAAATTTTGTGGCCATTCCTTTTGCGTCATTCTTTAAAGGATCATCTTCTCCTGTTAGTTTTTTTGGCGGTAAAAGGTGTATTTGAACCATTCAATGGATCCAATTGACTAGAAAGATGCTCTGATCTGAAAGTGCTGATATGCATTTGTCAAACTTGTGCTATTTTCTCATTTGCATGACATATGTAACCTTTGGTCCGTTGATACCCATTTGCACTAGAGAATTCAGTTGAATTATTACATTTGAGATTTATGGAAGTAACCACTCCCCAGAAAAGTAGTCTGGCCTTGTCCTGTTAGACGCTCAAGTCTGGTTACTAGCCGACTGCAGTGAATTTGATTGTAACTGCTGTGAAGAGCTAGATCCACCTCTGGGTTCTCAACTTAATCTTACTTGTGTTGGTGTATGTGATCTCTGACCTGTTATTCAGAAGTAGCTGAGACTACTGTTTGCTTATTTTTCTTTGTTTTGTCTTGTAGTACGCATTGGCGTGCTCTATATCATCGCTGGACTTGGTGGCAGTTTGTTCTCAGCTCTATTTATTAAGTCAAATATATCTGTTGGTGCTTCTGGTGCACTTTTTGGGTTGCTGGGAAGCATGCTTTCAGAGCTCATAATCAATTGGACCATATATGCCAATAAGGTATCTATCAAACAGTTCTCATCACAGTTCACACCTTTCATTAATGATGGGTTTGTTGCTCACTTGATTGAGAAATCATCTTATTATCCCTTTGACTTCTTGTTTCCCCTTTTCTGCAGATTGCAGTTTTAGTGACCCTTGTGGTCATCATTATTATAAATCTGGCGGTTGGACTTCTCCCGCACGTTGACAACTTTGCTCATATTGGAGGATTTGTGTCTGGTTTTCTTCTTGGTTTCGTATTTCTGATCCGGCCCCAGTTTGGCTGGGTGAGCCAGAGATATGCATCCAGAGCATATTCAACATTGGCTAAACCGAAATTCAAGATGTATCAAATGGTTCTATGGGTTGTTTCTCTTATTCTTCTGATAATTGGGTAAGTTTCGTTGGTGCTGCACCTTGTTTTTCCTGTTCTGTCATGTTTCAATTAGGCTGCAGAAGAAGTTTTTATATATATCTTTGATAGTGGGTCATTAAACTACAGTGTGTTTAATACTCGCACATTTTGCATTTTTATATCATGTTAACATTCTTTTTACCAGTCCCTTTTTGCCATTTTGTCATCTCTTTTATTTCTTTCCTGCCCTAGTTTGAGAAACTAAGAGCAAAAAAGAAGAAAATACGTAGAATTTTCATTCCTAGACAAGTTTCTGCTGTTGGTGCTGGTTATATCTGCTATTGTTATGAACCTAATGGGTCTGAGTCTTATGACAAAGTACTACTAATATGTAAGTAGTGATAATGAAACATATGTTACTTCCCCAAGGACCGGGGTGTGACTTCCCAGGATATAGAGGGTTGAGTACCAAAGTTCAGATATACCGGATTTCCGAGTTTATCATTTTACCCACTTAGTTTTGGGGTAGCACGGGCCACGAAGGAAGTGATGGTAGTTGGTAGGAGGAGCACCCCTTAGCATGTCTCTCCCTGTTAATTTTGGGACATATACCTTCAAATGCTTATAACACTAAGCTGTATTCATTCTACTTATAAAAAAACAGATAAATAAAACCAAGTTGTTTTCATTCCATGACTTGAGTGATACTTATTAATTACCTTTTGATCAATGGATCTCGACTTAGTGAATCACTTATTTGTTGCCAAGCAACTGCAGTCTCCACCACGTGCCTAAGTGACATGTTATTTGTAGAATATAGGTCCCATTACTCTACTCTACTGTTATCGATTACTTCATGGTTCCATCCCCATGGTTTTGACAACAATAGCCGTTAAGCGATAAACTTGAGATATATCTGATCATATTGTATCAGGTATGCAAAAATGTGTAATTTAGGTCCACAAGCACCAAGAATTAGAATTAAACATGTGATGCTGCAGATCTTTAGTGGTGAACACTTAAGATGGTTAAATAATATGACCATTTTGACAAGGAAGATTCTGAATTTGATCTGACTTAGTCATCTCACTAGTTGAAAGCAATATGTTTTAGCTGTACAACTGGTAAATAATTTATGTTCTCCTTGCTGCAGGTTCACTAGTGGCTTGGTCATGCTTTTCCGCGGAGTAGATCTAAATGATCATTGTTCTTGGTGCCATTATATGAGTTGTCTACCCACTTCAAGGTGGAGCTGCAACACAGAGCCTGTTTCCTGTATGGTAAGAAGTTACTGAATTTCTCGTTTTCACAAATCTGACTAAATCTACTTCCACTGTCATGACATGAAAACATTCATTTTCCAGTTCCATAGTTACAGAACTCAGGTTAGGAAAATGGGCATCTTCCATAGGATGTAAAGTTGCACTACAATACTTTCAATAATAAAAAGAAATCATCTTAATGAAATTTTAAGGATTTTTGCGTGTTTAGTCGCTTAGACGACTTCTGAAAGCAATCATGATGTATTAGATGCTTTGATGTTTGTGATTTGGCGAGTTGAACTTGATTTCATTCTTGCAGTCCGAGCAAACGAGTAACCAGCTCACATTGACATGCTCCAACAGTAACAAGACGAGAACATATTCATTGTCGAATCCAAGTACGTCTAAGATCCAGGGGCTGTGTACTCAGCTGTGCCGTTGAATAGCCATCACTTACAATTTGTTTGTAAATTGATGTCATTTCAGAAATCTTACATAACATTTGATCCAACTGTTATTTTTGTTTGTATTGGACAACATTCTTATATAGTATAAAAAAGTTCATATTGAAAGCTTATATTGTCAATAGTGAATTAGTTATTTAAACAACTTGCTGAAATGGTTTATGATCCTTTTGTTGTTCAGAAAAGGGAAGGGCAGGGGTGGCCAAGTGGTTTGGGCTTTGAGGCTTCTATGTTGGAGGTCTCAAGTTTGAAATTCCTTCCCAACGAAAGCCAAGGGTTTGCCTTTTGGGTCGAGCTCGTCGCATCGGCTTGCCTAGTGTGGGTTACCTCTCCTATGTGGTTTGTGAGCTATTGCATAGGAGCAGGGTTTTTACCTTGTGCGCACCCAAAAGGTAGCGACTGCGGGTTTTCCTTGTCATCAAAAAAAAAAAGGGGAAGTGAGTCGGGTTTAATTAGGCTGGTTCCTTAAGTGTCATTGAGATCGGCCTTTTATCCTAGTGAAGGATGTTTTTTTATAGATAAGGCATTTTGGTAAAACAGAAATTTCATATCTTTTACAATAAATACAACAAGAACTAATCATAAATTTCGATTTCAAGTCATAGCTTTCAAATGCTACATGTAAAAATGAATCCCGTAATATCTTAATTTTAAATTTAGTCACGTAATATCTTAATTTCAAATTTAGTCGGGCCACGATTCGATTGGACATTTTTAAAAAAGAAGAGAAAACTAACCAATGCCCCTTCTAAAACCAAATCCCCAATTGCTTTTTTTATTTCTCTTCTCTATATACACACATGACATCTCCAACTATCTCAACCACCAATTTCTAGCTCCCTACACACAACAAAAGCAAAACCATGGCGGTTCGCGCCATGAACAGCTGCGTAATTTTCCGTTCCGCCGCAACGCCGCCGCTCGCCGTATCCCGCCGATGCTGCTGTCTCCGTTTATTAACAGCCTCTTCTCGACATAGAAACCGTTCGAATTCACATCCATTTCTCCGTTGTGCGCCTTATCCTCTCAGCCATGTCACCGTTCGTAGCTATTCAGTTCAAAACCTCGTCGAAATGGTTATGGAAGAGCTTGCTTCTAAACACAAACGCGGCAGAGTTCGTGCTACTAGCAAGTACCTTCTGCTCATTTTGTAGTACCGTTATGAATTCTACTGAAAATGTATTTCTTTTTGGTATATTAATGTGTATATAGATACATATGAGGCAATAAGTTATAATACATACTTGTTTTTTACTGTGTCAATTGAACACTCCAACTTACACAATGATTATCTAGACACCTCCAAAGTTTATGTGTCATGTTAGTGTCGGGTGTCCACGAGACATAGCTTGGACGAGTTGGAGTGTTTAGTTGTTGGTTGAGACTAAGATGAGATGTTTAGATGTTCACTCTCAAAGTTTGAGCGCTTATTTACCAGTTGTGGCCAAGTTTGAGTATCTGTTTATGTAGTATGTCTACATATGGTAAACATATTTTATAGATAATTAGTGTGTATGTATATATATACATATATATTTGGCTAGTGACTGTAATTATTTTGGTCGAGTAGCCAAATGTGTTAGAAGCCCTTAGTTTTACAAGATTTTTGTTAGAATTGTTGTTTTTTGAGGTCTAAAATCAGGAGTGGTTATTGTGGAATCTTTTATAGGCTGGAATTAGCAAGCACAGGAGAGCTGCTTGAGGACAAGTTGAAGAAAGGGACACTACAAAAAGGATTATTGCTGGAGTTCAAGAAGGATTCTGAAAGGTTGTTGCTAGCAGTTGCTCTTAAACCTGACGGAAAAAAGAATTGGATGGTCTCTGATCAGGTGTAAATAGAAATACTTAAAGAGTTCGTTTTACTGGATTTCTAGGCTTATTTGCTGCTTAGGCACTGATGCATTTTAAGTTTATTTTATTGGTTTTTAATGATGCAGAATGGGATTACAACCTCCATTAAGCCACAGCAAGTGACTTTTATTGTTCCTGGTGCTGAAAATTTTGAGCCCACAGAAATATCAGAATTTGTACAGAAAGCTCATGATAACTTGGTTGGTTGTCTCTTGTTGTTTAATTGAATTTTCTTGCTACACGATAATGAGACACAATATACAGTTCTGTACTCTTTTTTAGGATAAAGATTGAATTTTTTAGTGCCCACTGATAGGATCCAGCACTGCTTGAATTTGCATGGAATGAGCTTCTTGAGAAAAATAAATCAGTAACAGTTCAAGAACTAGCTGAGGTAATCTCTCTGGAAGTCATGATGTCGACATTGATTGTTCTTTTAATGACCTTTTTTTGCCCTACCAGATGATTTTTGGTAGTGCGGAGCCTCTTGAGACCTATTGTGCCCACCTGCTGTTATCAAGAGATGAGGTGTACTTCGCAGTTCTGGAGTCAAAAGGTCTTTCTGTATATGGACCTCGGACTGCTAACCAGGTAATACAATCTTCCATCAGCTATTTTGGTTAACTGAAAATGCATCATCTGTTCTCATTTGGTCTTAGATGACTGGACATTTTCTTGTGCTCTATATGTTGTTTCGTTTCCATCTCTGTTATCTATATCATTTTCTCTTTTATGAGATTTTTCCTATTCTTTTCTATTCTGGTATTTGTTTCTGAGATTGTTCCTGGATTGAAGATCCGAGATAGGTGTGTTTTGGCAGATCTTGATTGCTTTCAATGGAGCATGATTTGTTTAGATTTATATGAATGGGATTATCTTTGTAATCTGATAGAATCCATTCAGGCAATCTGCTCAAATGTTAAATAATAGGGGCTAGCACATGAACTTCCACCTGTGTACAAACCAACTGGACAGGAAGAAGTAAAGTTCATCCGGATATTAGATAAGAAACTAATGAAGGGCAGCCCGGTGCATAAAGCATCCCACATTCACACAGGGGTCAGGGAAAGGCCGCACCCCACCGAAAGATTGTGATATATACCCAATTCTCAAAAAAAAGATTGTGATATATACCCTAATGCAAGCATTAATGACTGCTTCCACGGCTCGAAACTATGACCTACAGGTCACACAGAGACAATTTTGCCATTGCTCCAATGCTCCCCTTTATTCGATAAGAAACTAGTAAACCGCAAAAAGATTACATTTAGAGTTTCTCTCTTTTATAGTCATAAATATATAGATAGATATTTTGATACCTGTATGTTTAGATAATTTTTGAATTATTATCGTATAAAAGATCATATTGTGGATATTAGTGTTTAAATCCAGAGAGCCTAAATAATTGTAACATTTTTTCCATCAGTCTTATGATGTAGTATTAATAGAATGTAACTTTTATGATAGTAAGTTCATCAAGTATTTTCCTTTACACCTGATATTTCAAGTTTTCAACACCAATGTCTTTTAATATAATTTATGTGTGTATTAAATGTTTGGGTAAGATCAATGAATTATTCCTCTTGCCACTACCATGCGCAACACACATGCATGCGTACTTGTGTGTTTTACTTGTTCCATCAGTTCATAACATTGTATAGAGTTACCTGAAGACTTGACTTTGAAACTTCCCATCTTTCATGGTTGCTTCGCTAACATTTTCTCTCTGTATTCTTACTTTGCTATATGAATGCCTCATTTTGCTTATCTCTCTTCAATGCAAGTAACTGCCTGGCCTAAAAATTTAGGTGGATGAACTTTTGCGAAGGAAGCTTGCTAAAGAGGCCTCAGAGAAGGAGTTTGAGGAACTTATACAGCTTCTGCGATCTGCTAAACAAATGCCTCCTCAAGACAAACCCCCAAGATCTTCTTGGAAGGCTGAAGAGAAAACTTGGCACAAGATAGAGTCTCTTGAGGCTTTTGCCATTGATTCTTGCAAAAACGACGATCAAAAGAAAACAGCTGGGATGGTAATTAATTACCTTCTTAACCTTTGGATATTGGATATCTTGTCAAAAAAAAAAAAACTTGGCTATTGGATGAAAAGTCTCCTGAATTTATTTGAGAATCACAATTATTATCTTTGTTAAGTTAGGCTGTGTTTTTACTGCCATCTGAAGGACTTGTGCTGCTTTCCTGTTGAGTTGCTAGGTTATGCACATATTTCCTTTATCAGAAGGTCGGAAAACTAAAAGAGAAACCTGTATCATGTTGTTTGTCTTCCTTTCTTCTAGATTTTGAAGGCCATGGGACAGGCAAAGACTTCATCTGCAGCAGTGAATCTCCTCATAGATATTGGGTATTTTCCTGTACATGTAAATCTCGATTTGTTAAAGTTGAACCTCCCTACTGATCATCGGGATGAGATTCTGTCTGCCGCAGAGAGTCTTTTGTCTACATCGACTGACCTTGATGAGGTATTGTTGCCTTTAAGATTTCTACTTGTGACATCAACGTATGTATCTATATTTTTGCCATTCTGGCCGTACTATTTTGCCTTTGGACTGGGGTGTTACAGATTGAGTGTGGATTCCTCTGAGTCTAGCTTTTTTGGTGTTGCATTTTGTAAAATTCTAAATTCTTCTTATTTCATGTTTCTTTTGTACTTTTGGTGGAAGCAAAAGTTCCATTTGTATAGAGGATTGTGACAGTATGTTAAAACAAGATAATTGAGCCACTGAACACCATAATTTCCAGTATCGTCTTAGTGTGACGTCAATGAAATAATTTTGATTTATATAAAATCCAAGTTCTAGAAAACTTGTCACGTTCTTGATGAGAGGGAAGGCTAGCCTTAAAAGGAGCAGTTGTACATGGAGCAGATGAAGTTTTTATGTCAGAAAACACTTTTTTTATTTGTCTCTTTGCCTATCTGTCAACAGCAAAGGTGTTACTTGCTGATTAAAAAGTTAGTGTGCACGCACAGATACACAGAGAGGGGGGAGGGGGGGAGATGTGACCACAACAATATACCCAGTGTAACAAGTGGGGTAAGGGGAGAGTAGGATGTACGCAGACCGTATCCCTAGTGGGTAGAAAGGTTGTTTCCAATATACCCTCGGCAGAGAGAATATGTGACTATTAGCTTTATTACTGCGCCCGAGAAATTGCTGCAGTGGCTTTAGACGAGAATTTGGTCAAACTAGGATTCTAATTTTTTTTCCGATAACCAAGAAATCCGTCTGTGACCCGCCCTTTGGACCAATCACAGCCTTCTAAAGTCGGTGAATAATGGGCCCACCCCTCTACCCTTCTCCACTTAAATACTGGGCTTCGTTTTGCATGGTGTGGGGCTTGAACCTGCGGCCTAAGCCACAAATCCTCCACCTTTTGCCATTCAAGCTAGGCCTTGTGGGCTGGTCAAACTAGGATTCTTGATTAAAAAAAGGTTCTATATTAGAAATAAAGGAGAATTTTTTAAAGTGGAATTCAACGTCTCTTTTTTTCTATTTGTGCAAAACTTTTGGTTTCACTGAAAACCTTTTGGTTTGTCTAGAACCATAATAGAAACGTTCATTGCCTAAACAATTCTGAAGCATTTTTTATTTCTAAACTCGTTCTTGTCCATTTTTTATATATCTTATCAACCATTGATTTACTGTTGTTTTGGTGCTTAGGCTGATAGAATAGACCTGACTCCCCTGAAGGTTTACGCGATTGATGTTGATGAGGCTGATGAGGTGCGTTATACATTGTGGTTTCATGGGAGAATTATGTCTTGTGTGCTTTGACTGTGTGTTGGAGTTCTAAAATGCAATTTTCTACAATATAATTCTCAAAGTTCCTAAAGCATGACTATTGCAGCTTGATGACGCATTGAGTGCAACAAGGTTGCAGGACGGCCGGATTAAAATTTGGATACATATTGCAGATCCTACTAGTTTAGTTCAGCCAGGAAGCATAATAGACAAGTACATCGTCTTATGCCTAAAATTTTGATTTCAGTGATATCTTTGTGAGGTATTATTTTAATATTGCTTTCTTTGCAGGGATGCAAGAAGAAGAGGAACTTCAATATTCTTGCCTACTGCAACATATCCAATGTTTCCTGAAAAGTTGGCCATGGAAGGCATGAGTCTGCAGCAAGGAAAGCTGTGTAATGCTGTTTCTGTGTCTGTTGTGCTGCGTTCTGATGGCAGGTTAGTTATTAATGAGAATTGTACTGAGAATTTTGTTGTCCGCTATCCCATCAGTTCTGGAGTACAGGAATTTGGGGCTTTCAATGTTGGATCCTGATTTACTGTATCTCTATTGGGTGTATTAGTGAGAAGTTTCTTAAATATTCATTTAGGGTTGCTTCTTGGCTTAACCTTCTGTATAAAAATGATATAACTGTCAATTGTTTGTCTCATTTTCTGGATCTTGAAGTTGGTATGATATCAGGAACTTATTATTTCAAAGAGAACTGGTTTCTAAATGAGGTCATGCTTTGGATTTAAAAATCTTAAGAAATGAACATTTTAGAGAAAATCATTAACCTAATGGATTTGGCAGCATTGCAGAATACTCGGTGGAAAACTCAATCATCAAACCGACGTATATGTTGACATATGAGAGTGCAACGGAGCTCCTTCATTTGAATCTTGAAGAAGAGATTGAACTGAAAATTCTTTCTGAAGCAGCTGCACTCCGGTTAAGATGGCGTCGAGAACAGGTAGTAGCATCTTATCTGCCGAACTTCAAATTATCTTTCCTATGTGTAATTATTTGGCAGTTGATGGAAATTAAGAGCAAGTTTCACCTTTCTCCACCGCACTCTTATTGAGAGGAGCTATTGTCCCAGCTACGTGTATATTTTTGGCTGTGTTTTACATAAGTGCTTGTATACTATCTTAGCCATGTTTGGTTTTGCAATTGCTGCAGTCAGATGCTTGCTTATGTACTTCAACGCTTCATGAGAAGTATCTGGCTCATGATTGTATTCACAATTTTGCATTCTTGACGTTGTTTGAGATTTTTTGAATTCTATGTTTGCACCTATTATGCTCTGCTTCTTTTATTTGAAGCTGCTCTTATGCAGCTTCAGATTGATGCTGTAGTATGAGGTCTTGTAGTAACATTTAGAAACTTCTATAACTGGCATTCATGTAATTATTTACTACTTCTGCCTGACATTATCCATGTTGGTTCTAGTGTTTTAAGAAGATTGTCTACTGTTGTGCTGCAGCGTATTCTGATTCTCAAGAACCAAAAATTGACAAGGAATGTTTCTGCAGGGTGCTATAGACACAGCCACCATAGAAACACGAATTAAGGTGACTAATCCAGATCATCCAGAGCCGTCAATCAAGCTGTATGTTGAAAACCAGGCTGATGCAGCTATGAGGCTTGTTTCTGAGATGATGATACTCTGTGGGGAAGTTATAGCCACTTTCGGTTCTCATAACAACATCCCTTTACCATACCGAGGACAGCCTCAATCTAATATCGATGCTTCTGCATTTGCACACCTTCCAGAAGGACCCGTTAGGAGTGCTGCTATTGTTCGAACTATGCGTGCAGCTGAAATGGATTTCAGGAATCCTATACGCCATGGGGTGTTGGGACTCCCAGGCTATGTTCAGTTTACCTCCCCTATTCGAAGATATATGGATCTCGCAGCCCATTATCAGGTGAGCTCTTCAAAGTACTAGTGCTGCTAAGATTTTTGCAGTTGTGACAAATGAAATTGTTCAGCCTTATCTATTAGACTGGACATTCTTGAATTTGCAACTTGGCAATGCCTATGAGATATGCATGGATTGTTTTCTACATTGTAATCGAGCTTGGATAGAAACCCTACATAGAGTTGTTTTTGTTCATGCAAGTATATAAGTAATGCTTTCTCATTCATTGATTCTTTCGTTTTCCCATATCAAGTTACTTTTATGCATGCAGTTATTTTCTCATTTGTCTACCATGTTAATGAATTGATTCTGCAACATGTAGCTTCTTAGCGGTGCGTGCATGATTAAAATGGCAAGAACATTTTGTGAGGTTCTGATGTTCATTTTGTTGTATATATAGGTAAAGGCCTTTCTTAGTGGTGATCCTCTTCCTCTCTCAGCTGGGGAGCTAGAAGGCATTGCGTCTTCAGTAAACATGACAACCAGAGTTGTAAGGAGGCTCTCCAGCAGCAGTCTTCGTTATTGGATATTGGAATACTTGAGAAGGCAGCCGAAAGGGAAACGGTATCGTGCCCTGGTCCTTAGATTCATCAAAGACCGAATAGCCGCAATACTGTTGACGGAGGTAAGAGTTCATAATTTCTTTGATCTATGCTGGATACCAGAATTGCAATTATTGATTTGCCACTCTTTCAGCATGTGAGTTGTGTTCAAAATATGCCTATAAATGTTTTCTAGGGCACTCATGTCTGTCATGAATCTTGCTGTTGGCCCTTTCTTTCTTTTTACCTCTGTTTCTACATTTCTTTCTCAAAGTCAATTTCTCGCTTTTTAGTCAATCTTTGAGGTCCCTATCTATCTAGATTTATGTGATACTGGAAGCAGCACAGATTCGGACCCCTATAGAAAATGAAGTGTGACCAAGGCTCTTCCTTGCATCCACCCTGTCTGACTAATTGGGGCATGCTAAGCCTTCCCTTATGTATATATTTGAATTTGACTCATTGATGCTAATCATTTCAAATAATAATATTATGTGGTTTAGGATTTATATGAGATTGCCCAGCTCGAGATTTTTATAAAGGATTGAGCAGATATGTTCTGACAGGCAATATATGAGTTAAAAGCCTCTTGTATTTTGTAGTCCCTGGGATTTTGGTCTAGTGGTAAAAACACAACTCGTGATGTGTGGGTTATAGCAGTACTGGTACATCATTGTTTTGAACCCTGCTGAAGACAAAACCATGATATTTAAGTGGAGAATGATCTTATATTTTGTAATCCCCAGGGCTATGTTCTAGTGATAAGAACCTATTGTGTGATGTGTGGGTTAGACACACGTATTGATACGGACTCAACTAGTATTTAAGCCTGATATTTAAGTGAAGAATGGCAGAGAGGTGACGCCCATAGTTCGCTGGGTTTCGACCCCTGTGCTAACTGGTTCTCTGGGATTTCTCAGTTACCAAAAGAAAGTGTCTTGTATGGGATCATTAAAGCACTGATTTAAGGCAACATTAGGGCTGTTTTATGAGTGCAAGTCGACACAACTTATGATTAATTGCTGCTCATTTTCACCAAGTCATGTTTTTCATGTTTGACCTCTACTGATCTTGACTTAATATGTGCCAGAATTGGTGCTTGAAAATGTAGAACGCTTAGAAATTTTAGCGCAAGCCTTGTTACTTTCCCCGAATCTCTCAAGATTAACCTGAGCAGGGAATATCAATTTGTCCCCTCTCCCTTTCTCTGAGACACATACCAGGCACCAGTATAGTGTGGTCAAAAGATATCCCCATGGTTTTCCTCGCGATTAATGGTGTCTGGTTGTTCCTCTTTTCATTCTTGCTGGTTTTTGCTATAATCTAACGCAAACCTGTTGCAGATTGGAATTCAAGCTTCTTCGTGGGTGTCTATTGGTGTACAAATTGGTGATGAAGTAGATGTGCAAGTTGAAGAAGCTCATCCACGTGATGATATTCTCTCTCTTAAGGAGGTTGAGGCGGTATAGGATATTTGTTCGTGGAGACCAGAAAGCTTATGATGGAAACAAGCATTCCTAACATTTTGTTGCAACAGTTAACAGAATAGTTCCTCGTGCATGTGTTTAGATGACTTTTGTCTAGTGAGGGACTCAGGAAGCTCTTATAATGATTCTCACCTCAATGACAAGTCAATAGTTTATATACATGTTGGAGATACAACCACACAAGGGCAACGATGTTTCTTGCTGTTGTCTTCATTTGAGCTTTGAAGTTATATCTGGACAGTGGAATTTGAGTATCGTCCATGTATCTTTTGAGGTTTGACTGAGCTGTACAGATTTTGTTCAATATGTACAAGTTTTCAGTCCGTTTCTTTTTGTCTCACATCATCAAGAAGTTACGTAATGGTCGGGATTTCATAGAGGATAGGTTTCAATTTAATTTGGTTTCTGCCTAAGAGCACATATGGAGATTGATTGAATTCAATGTATCAGTTAGTTACTTTGTATTGCCCTCTTGGAGCCAGAAAGTATAAGAGGTATTTCTCATTCTTTTCATTATTCTTTATGTTGACAGACTTATATGGTCTTTACGTTGGTGAAAGGTAGCAAGTACCTAGTGGAATAGAAGAAGTGTATACAAGTTTGGCCGGAACATTACCATTATAAGAAAAACAGTACTCTCTTCATTTCAATTTGTTTGTAACTTGTGGATATATATTTAGAATTATGCTTCAACCTAAATAGTAGATGGAAATTACAAGATCTAATATAAATATTACTATCTACTATTTCTTAGTCCCTACCTTCATGTTCTGTGTTGGTTATTTTTACATATTATTTGAGGACCCCTTCAAGAAAAGTAAAAAAAAAACATGTGGACTCATTTTTGTAGAAAATTAATTGTGTATAGGCCATAAGTGACAGTAATTCTGTGAAAATGAAAAAAACTTTATAGTACAAGATATTTGATCATTTAATTTTCATATCTGTGAAATTTGCATGTCTCCTTTTTAGGAGGTATATACACATGCTCACAATTCAATTATTTATGTTATCACCATCCCCCCCCCCCACCCCTCCCCAACAATCGCCCCTGACCTTAACAGCTCAGTTGGTTAGTTATTTGAATTTTCATCTTGTTGGTAACGGTTCAATTCTTCACTTTATAAACCCATCCTCATTTTCAATTTGAATCATTTCTCGATTTGTGTGTTATCTTTTTTTCAACCTTTTTTCATCTCTACTTGAATCTTTCGTCTTGATAACTCGAACTTACGACTTTAAGGTTAGAGATAGAGGCTTTGCCCTCCAATTTTATTAATATAAAAGAGATAAAATTATTAGAAATCCTTAATCTTGCGAATGAAACAAGTGGACTCTCAGTCTTTTGCTTAGTTAACACATTAATCTTAATTAATTATATATACACACTAAATTAATAAAACATGTTCTTTAAGGAATGTGTTTTTTTTAGATTAATATTTTTTTTCTCTATGATTGTTCTGTTTTTCTTTATATATATATTTTTTTATCAATTTTCGTGTAGCTGATAATCGACAAGTTGAAAATCTGCCCATGTTATGAACAGATTTCTCTAAATTAGTTTTTTCTCTCTTTAATTTTCTTCTTTTTCTTTTAAATCAAGAACAAGTTGGATAAGATTCTTTATTTTATTTTTATCACATTATTACGATATGTAAGATTAATGCAAGATCAAGAATATTGATTTTTAAGATTAATACAAGATCAAGAATTTTTCAAAATTATGTTTGTATGACAAGGGAAACCCGCAGTCGCTATTCTTGGGTGCGCACAGGGTAAAATCTCCGCTCTTATGCAATAACTTGCAAACCACATAGGAGAGGTAATTCGCACTAGGCAATCCCGGTGCAACGAGCTCGACCCAGAAGGCAAACCCCTTCCTTTCGCTCGCAAGGGATTTCGAACTTGAGACCTCCAAAATGAAAATCTCAAGCCCAAATCACTGGGCCACCCCGAAGGGTCTCTAAATCAGTTTTTTTCCTTTAATTTTCTTCTTTTTTCTTTTAAATCAAGAACAAGTTAGATAAGATTCTTTATTATTTTTATCACATTATTACGATATGTAAGATTAATGAAAGATCAAGAATATTGATTTTTATCAAATTGATTTTTAAGATTAATACAAGATCAAGAATTTTTCAAAATTATGTTTGTATAATTACACTAAATATATTATTGTTATAAAAGAATCTCAACTCTAATATTCTACCTTTTTTTTATTGAATCACCTCGTCTAATTTATGATTTTCGAAGTTTATGAATTCAAAATTTATATTATTAAATTTTTAATTAATAATTTATGTATATCAAATATATTTCTTAAAATAAATCAATCTTAGGTTAAAATTACTCAATTCTACTAAATTCATAACCCAAATCATACATTCAATTTAGGGAAAATTATGCAGAATAGCAAACATTTAGCATATTAGGTGCTATAGCTATAGTTTAAGAAGATTATAATTCACGGTTACAGTTTTCCCAATTTTTGTTATTCGCCTGATTTGTATAATTCGCGTGATTTGTATAAATCTATAATTTGTATAATTCAGTTCCTGATTGTATAAACCCAGAATTGGCAAGCGAAATATACAAACGGAGTTTTGAAAAACTCCTACATGTATATATACATAATTTATATATACATACCCGATTTGTATATTCGCAATAGAAATATATAAATTGTAGTCTCCATAACAAACGAAACTATAGCTATAAAGCGCAATTATCAAAGCTATAGCTATAGAGCCTTATTATTTCAATTATATTTGTTATTCCTAAAATTTTCTCATTTAATTTATCATCTTTATAATAAATTCTTAACTCTGCCACTCATTAATATAGACAAAAGAAGTCTTGTTGTTGTTGGAGAATCAAGTGTTGTGGTCGAAAAAGTATACATATTGTAATGCAATCTAATCATGTTCATGTTATATCTATTTCAATTATAGAACTAGAGTAGCATGCAAGATACTTTACTATGAAGAAATTTGAGTATACGTATCATATAATATATCAGCCTACTTTATAATAGGAAAATGCAATTTTCATAAAGGTCGATTTATAATGAAGAAGTGCCCCCACCCTTTTATCCAAAAAAAAAAGAATTTTTTTTAAAGCAATATTTAAGTTTTTTTTTTTTTAATACCTTTAAATAAGTGAAAAGTTAAGCATAAATGTGAGGAAGCATTATTAATTTTGTTGCAATGTGTGTTATGACCAACAATGTGGTTGGTTGAGTAGTTAATAATTTTTAATTATTTTCAACGTTTGAATTTTGAATATTTGTGGTTTAAATTTGTAGTTTTCAAATAATGGTAAATGTGCAACCAGGACCCTAGAGGTGTATTTAGTATGATGGAACTACTTTTTTTTTAAAATAATAATATTATCTCCATATAAAGATCTAACTTTTTGAAAATATTTTATTGGGAAGTATAAACCAAATACAATGTTAAAGATAATAATCAAAATAATTGAGAAAAAAATGACTTCCAATAGTATTATTTCTATTTCTTTATCGTTAATCAGAGATGATCTCAGTTTGAACGGTTGAATGAAATTATTTTTAATAAGAAATGTTTTAATCTCAAGATGAGACTTTTCTACACTAATACATATGGTTGACCACTTATTCCTTCTAGTATTTTATTGGGAAGTATTGACTAATACAATGTTAAAGTTAATAATCAAGATAATTGAGAAACAAAATGAATATAGATTATGTTATTTCTAATTCTTCGTCGTTCATCAGAAGTCTCAATTTGAATCTTGAGAATTGAAATCGCTTTAATAAAAATTGCTTTAAAATCTCAAAATGTGACTCTTCGACACTTCTAGATTGACCAGTGAGTATCATATTTGATGTTAGTTAAGAGGTAAGTTATTTATATATAAAAATTAATATGGTGTTTGATTTGCAATTTAAAACCACACATAACTAATACATGTATAAACTATAAGGAAATTTATGTATTATTTTATACTTAGAATAAAAAGTAAAATAAACGATATAAAAATAACTAAATTATACATTACTGATAGTTATACAAAATAATATATAAATTTTCTTATAATTAATTCTTACATTTTGATATACCCATAATCCTAATTAGCTACCAACGATCCTAATTTTACATGATTTTTTATTCTCTTCGTAAAAGTGTGTATATATATGACGAGTTTCGCACTTTCTATATTTAGAATCACATTTTTCAATACGAATCTAATTATTATTTTTTTATAATATTTCAATTTACTATATATTACAAAAACACCTACATTAATTATCAAATATTTAATAAATTATACTCTCTCCGTCTCAATTTATGTTTCACTTTTCGTATTTCAAAATTCATATAAATATATTTTTAATCGTGAATTTTTCATACATCTTTTAAATATTTTTAATTGTCAATTATTGTGACTTATAATACTAATTTATAAATATATAAATTTCATCTAAAAAGGGAAAAAGGATAAATATACCCCTAAACTATCGTAAATGATATGTTGATACCCTCCGTCATACTTTTGGGACATTGATGCCCCTGTCGTCCAAAAACTAGAGCATATATACCCTTTTATACTGACAGACATACACGTATCATAATCTAATCCACCAACCCGACATTTATTAAATATCAAATTGATGGATAAAATTGTGTCACGTGTCCCTATTTAGTCTTCTATTAGAGTGAAGGGCATATATGCCCTAGTGTTTGGACGGCAGAGACACCAATGTCCCGAAAGTATGACGGAGGGTATTTGTATATCATTTACGATAGTTCGAAGTATATTTATCCTTTTCCCCTTAAAAAGATTTAAAGATTTCATGAAAAATACTATATAAATTAGAACAGATAAAATACATAATTTATCTAAATAAAAATTATTGAATTCACCAGTAGTTTATATAGGAGCTATAGCCGTTTCATTCCTATTCGTTGTTATGATGTTCCATATTCAAATAGCGGAGATTCACGAAGAAGTATTGCGCTATTTACCAGTGAGTGGTATTATTGGACTTATCTTTTGGTGGGAGATGTTCTTTATTTTAGATAATGAAAGCATTCCAAGCTTCTAAATCCGCCCCTATCTAGAAAGTGAACAAAAGGTGGGTGTTCTCAGCAAGCCACCATAAATTCAGCTGACACTACGGCTAATAAATTCTTGGTCAGCTAAAATGGTTGGTATATAGTTCACATGTATACACGTGTACATGGACACTAGGATTGGGCTGGGTTTATGGGGTGGGGGTGGGGGTGGGGGTGGGGTAAGATATAGATAAAGAATTTAAGTTTCATGCACGAACGATATAAAAAGAGAAAAAAGATAAATATATCTCTGAACTATTATAAATGATATACATATACTCTTTGTCATATTTTTGGGACATTGATGCTCTTGTCGTAAAAAAACTAGAGCATATATACCCTTTATATTAACGGACATACACGTGTCATAATCTTATCCATCGACACCGACATTTATTAAATATCGGATCGACGGATAAGATTATGCCACGTGTCCCTATTTAGTCTTCCGTTAGAGTGAAGGGCATATATGCTATAGTTTTTGGACGGTAGGGGCACCAATGTCCCAAAAGTATGACAGAGGGTATTTGCATATCATATACCATAGTTCAGGGATATATTTGTCATTTTTCCTATTTTTTTATATGGGAAAAAGGACAAATATACCCCTGAACTATCGTAAATAGTATACAGATACCCTCCGTCATATTTTTGGGACACTGGTGCCCCTGCCGTCCAAAAACTATAGCATATATGCCCTTCATTCTAATGGAAAACTAAATAGGGACACGTAGCGCAATCTTATCCGTCGATCCGATATTTAATAAAGGAAAAATTACTTGGATGAGAGCCTTTTAATAAATAATTACTGATTTTAGCAATACTTTTTATTTATTACCATTTATAGCAATACATAACAATACTATGTTAAATCTGCAATATGTATTAAAAGTGAATTAAGTATGCAATATATATGTATTATAATTGTTTTTAAAAATATATTATGCTTGTTTGGTAAGAAGTTGACACATTGTATTATAAGTGTATTAAAATGTGTGATAAATGTATTATCCATCAATAAAACTTGTATTATATGTGAATAA